>KZ678502.1:0-82328 GCA_003019895.1 Coniella lustricola | reverse complement strand
GGAGCGTACAGGGAGCTTACAAGGCGCGCAAAGGCCTGAAGAGATGCGTGGCCAGCCATTTGAACCCCTGACTGCAACTGGCCTTTTTTTTTTTTCTTCCTCTTCCTTCCACATACATGTATATCTGTATTTCCCTGGCTGGCTAACTTGTCCACCTCACTCCCCTTGCGTGCTGCTGCACAGACTGCACGTTGGCCTCGGTTGCTTTTCCCGTCTCTTGTCTGCTGTGGCTGTCTTGTCCTTGAGGTGTTTGATTGTTTCTGCGGCTTGGACGTCCTTGGCTGGGCTCAGTGGCATTCCTGGATCAACACCACCACCAACAACACCACCACCACCACCACCATAGCCACCAACACTACCACAGCCAGTGCGAGAGTGTCGTCTCTGGCCTTGTCTTTTCTGGCCTTGATGGCTTGCCCATGGCAGCATGGAAGGCAGGTAAGCTTTGCTGCGTGGATGGCCAGCCAGCCAGTTCAGCACCATCATCACCTCTTCCCTTTGGCACAGAGAAGGCTGGCACCTTTTTTTTGAGGGGGGGGGGAGGGGGGCTGAAGCAGAGGGGAAGCACCTTGTACTGACGGTCCATCTCCCACAGGATCATGTCGCTGCCAGGCTCAAGCGACAGTCCAGCAGACCGAAAGACAGCAGGCAATGGCCTGGCCCCGCGCCAGGTGGTCTCTGACCTTCTTGGCTTCGATGCCAGCGAGGCCTGCGCGGTGGCCGAGGCAGACCAAGGCGACACGGTCGCATCTGCGTGGGCAGCGCGTCTGCCTCCCTCCACGACGGCAGCGCCAGCCCACGCCCGCCCGTGCCGTGTCGTGGTCGCCCTGCCGACGAGCACGCTCATCAACCCGCGGTCCGTCTTTGAGCCCTTTGCGCCGCCAGCGCCGCGCAGGACCGAGGCACAGGCGCTGCAACACCTCCTGGGCCGCGGCCATGCGACTCGCACGGGCGAGGCCTGTACGCAGCTCCAACTGGACGGCTTCGCGTGCTACATTGTGACGGAGCAGTATCCCGCGGAAATGCGCGCCTTGCACGACCACGCGACGCGTTCGGGCAGGCAGACGCTGTACTTTGACGGCATCCTGCGCGTCGGCACGGCCGAGTGCTTTGTCGAGCGCGTCGAGTTTGAGGAGATTCCGCTGGGCAACTACGGAGACGCCGGGCCCAGCGTGGGTGACCAGATCTGGATTCGCTCCAAGCGCAACGAGCAGCTCGCGATTTACTACCAGCTGCAGAGGCCGGCAGTCGAGTACGCTCGCTTCTACACGCCCTTTCTTTGGGTGGCTGACCTCGCCAAGCACATGTTTGAGTTTTGCGAGCACCTTTTGGGCCGCAAGCAGACGGTGTCGATCCACGACTTCAAGTCGCATTTTGGCCGCTGGCTCACCAAGCGCCACAACAAGTCGCCTGTTTTCCGCAGCTGGTACGCCCAGCGCGGGAGCAGCGACTTTCGTCACAGCATCGTCGCAAACGAGGCCTTTCTGCGCAAGGAACTGTACAGCGTGTTCGAGCCGGGCCCCTTCAGGCGGCTGGACGTGTTCCAGGAGATCACCCACCCTTTCAAGTTCTACCAGAGAATAGGAGACCTGCCGGCCACAACGACGGTCCCGCCTACCATTGTCACGCCGTACGTGCATGCCCTCTTTTCTGGACTGGATCTGGGCGGCCTGCTCGAGGCAGTCCAGCCTGCTCTCGACCAAGATGCGCGCATCAGACTGTCGTGGCCCGAAGACAAGCTGTCGGGCCTTCGATCCACCCGCCAACCGCGCACGTTTGCCCGCCACGACGACATGGTTGCCCACATATGCGTCGGCGACCTGGTCTCCACAGTCCCAGACGCGCAGGACTCGGGCAGCAAGTGGATGACGGAGCGTGCCGACAAGAAGTGGTACGGGCTCGTGCAGACCAAGTATCTCAACCCAAAGAACGGCAAGCGGCGCTTCGATGTCATCTGGCTCTACCAGCCCGAGGACACGCCTTGCTGCTCCATGAGATACCCCTGGACCAACGAGCTGTTCCTCAGCGACCACTGCACCTGCGAGCAGCTGATGGCGGCCAAGATTGCAGGAGACGACATTCTCGGCGTCCACTCGGTCGAGTGGTTTGGCCGCCCCGAAGCACAGACGGACTTTTTCGTGAGGCAGACGTACCACACGGCTGAGCGGAGGTTCGTTACCCTCGAGCAGCCTCACTTGCGCTGCCACCACAAGGCGGCCAAGTCTGCGCCGCCGGCATACAGCGTGGGCGACACGGTGCTTGTCGTGACGCCGGACAGCGACTTGACCGAGCCGCACCAAGTCCTGGGCTATGTCGATCAAGGCAGGATGGTGAGGCTGCGCGTCCTCGCACGACGACGACGACGACGACCACAACGACGACCGGGCTTGGGCGGCCACGGCGACGCAGCAGCCAACGAGCTCGTCTACACCGACGAGGTGGTCCAGCTGGCGACGGACCGGATCATCACGCGCTGCATCACGCGCTTTTACTCGCCCGGCGAGGATATCCCAGCCCCGTACAACCGCAATGGAACAGGCAATGCCTTCTTCATTTCGCACCGCCAACGTGCCGATGGCACGGTCGAGCCGCTGAGCACGACAGACCGGCCTCGGCTGCGCCAAGGCTTCGACCCAACCAAGCCTGTGCACAAGCTGCGCGCCCTGGATCTCTTTTGCGGCTGCGGCAATTTCGGGCGTGGACTGGCCGACGGAGGCGCCGTCGAGGCCAGGTGGGCCAACGACATCTGCGACGCCGCCATGCACACGTACATGGCCAACGCGGCACCCAACACCGTCGCGCCCTTTCTGGGCTCCATTGACGACCTCCTTCTGCGCGCTCTCCGAGGCAAATTCGGTCCCGCCGTGCCAGAACCAGGCCAGGTCCAGGTCGTCTCCGGCGGCACGCCTTGCCCAGGCTTCTCGCTCATCACATCCGACAGGACGACGCTGGACCAAAAAAAGAACCGCTCCCTCGTCGCCTCCTTTGCCTCCTGCATCGACTACTGGCGTCCGGCCTGGGGCCTCCTGGAGAACGTGCGCAACATTGTGCAGAGCAGCAAGAACCGCACCGAGGACTTCTTCTCGCAGCTCCTCTGCGCGCTCGTCGGCATCGGCTACCAATGCCAGATCATCCTGGGCGATGCCTGGGCCCACGGCTGCCCCCAGCAGCGCGTCCGCGTCTTTCTCTATTTCGCTGCGCCGGGCCTCGCCCTCCCCTCGGCGCCCTACCCGTCCCACTGGATCAACGGCGACCAGCACCAGCGCATGGCCACCGCCTCCCTCGGCCGCATGGCAAACGGCGAGCCCTACATCTCCCGCCCCGCCGCCGACCTGCCCGTGGCCTTCCAGCACGTCACAGCAGGCGAAGCCACCGCCGACCTCCCCGACATTGCCGACGCCAAACCAAACACCTGCATCCCCTTTCCAGACCACCGGCTCTCCATTGGCGTGTCTTCGTCCAGCGCGCAGCCGCAGCGGCAACGCCTCCGGACCGCCACCGCCGCCGGCAGCAGCAGCAGCAGCAGCAGCAGCAGCGGCGGCGGAGACATGGGCGCCGACACAGGCACAGACACCGGCATCGTCGCCGGCACGGGCGCCGTCGCCGTCCACCCGCGCAACAAGCGCGCGCAAATCTTCAACATCCCCACCGCCCCCTACGGCATGAACTTTTCCAAAGCCTTTTACGAAGCCAAAACGCCCGCCGGCGAGCCAGACATGTTTGCGCACGAGCGCGACGCCTTCCCGGCGCTCGTGCCCGGCCGCGCGAGCGAGCGCGTGCAGCGCGGGTCCAAGGGGTGGGGCCGCGCGCACCCGCGGCGGCTGTTTGCGACGGTGACGACGTTTTGCCACATGACGGATGCGCGCATCGGGGGCAACCTCCTGCATTGGACGCAGATGCGGCCGTTGTCGGTCATGGAGGTGCGGCGCGCACAGGGCCTGCCGGATGGAGAGGTGCTGTTGGGCGGGCCGCGGGATCAGTGGGAGATGGTGGGGAATGGGGTCGCCAGGGGGGTGAGTACTGCGCTTGGGCTGGCGTTGCGGGAAGCGGCTTTTGGGACGCTTTATGAGGATGATGATGCAGAGGGGGAGAGGGAAGCCGTGTCTGTGCTTGGTGGTGGTGGTGGTGGTAATGGTCATGGTATGGCTGCAGCCAAGACGATGACATGTGTGGATGAGCAAGTAGATGATGACGACGATGATGACGATCCGCTCGCTTGGGATGAGACCAGTTATCCTCATCCTCGTCGGGAAGAGGAACAAGGACAAGTACTACTACCTCGTTCATTCCGCCCTGGAAGCCAAAGCCAAGACCAAGACCGCCAACACACCACCACCAACAATAACAACAATGACGACAACAATGTCTCGAACCTCCTCGCCATTGTCTCTGCAGCACAGGCACAGCAACTGCAAAACGCTCACGGTAAGAGTGGAGCGTACCAGACTAGATGTCCTGACAGACCACAACAACAACAACAACAACAACAACAACAACAACAAGGGTCTCATGGTTCTTCTTGCACTTGGGACGACGGCAATGTGTTTCTCCAGCACAGCGACAGCACCAGCACCAGCACTAGCGTCACCAGCACAAGCCACAAACGTGGACATGGATCGTCAGCAATGCCCAGAAATGAAGAAGAGCAAGACAACGACGACGACCGCCAACATCACCAGGAGCCGGGATTGAGGGTGAAGCGTTTGCGTGTATAGGGGCAATATCGCGAGGGGATGGGGCGAAAGGCGTGGATGGGTCGGTCTTTTTTTTTTTTGGTGAGGTTGAGAAGCGAGGGCCAGCAGGTCGCACGAGCAAACGACTTGGTACGGCCGCGACTGGGGCGCGACTGTTTGGTTTCGGGTTTTTGGACTGCATGGGATGCGATGCGATGGTTAGAGGATGAGCATATATGCAGATGCATATGGCGCATGGCGCATGGCGCGTGGCGTATGGAGATATAGCAACGTAATTTGCTTTGACTGCTTGCTTGCTTGCTTGGGATTATCTGGGTTTGTTTTTGGTAGAGCACGAAAGAGGGAAACGGGCTGCATAGAGGAACAGAAAGAGAGAACAGAGGATTCGGAGCATTTTGCCAAAAGAATAGACAATCGAGAAGAAGATGACCGCTATTAGGAACAGAAGAACGGTCGATCTGGCCAGAGGTTGTTTGCGTAGAGAGGGCTTAAAAAAAGATGAGATTGGATTTTAGTAGACAAGACAGATCATCACGCGGAAGAGAGGGAGAGAGATATTTGGATATCGAACATTCACAAATGCACATGGATATGCATTGTTTGGTGGTCGGGTTTTTTTTGTATTATGATTAGTGTATTGAATTGTATGGCGTGGTATGGTATAGTGTGGTATGGTATATGTCCATGTATCCCTGTGTTTGACTTATAAGCCAGGCCAGGTAGCCCCGTATGTTTGGTTTTCCATGTACCTTTCGAATCAAATCCGACCCAGTTTCCATCGTCACTTTCACAATCCCATTCCGCGATATTTCATTCTGATCTTTTCACAATTCCCCTTTGTCTTTTTTTCTTTCTTTTTTTCCGTTTTCCTCTCTGCTTTTAAAAAATCCCCCCCGCAACAGTAACAGTGCTGGTCACCAACCCCACCGTCACCGTCTCCTGCTGAATCAGAGTCGATACCGCCGTGACGGTGATAAAGATACTCGTCGTGATACCCGAGATGCTCGTGCTTGTCTCGCTGCCGCTTTGGGCGATGTCGCCGTTGCCGCCTGGCGCTGTTGTTGTGGTGGTAGTGGCTGGCGTCGGGCCGGGAGTTGTTTGGATGGTTGCGATGATCTGCAGAGGGGATGTGCTGGTGCTGGTGCTGGTGCTGGTGGAAGTACCACCGTCGTCGTGGTGGCCTTGGGTTACTGGGATGACGGCGAAGGGGACGGCTGCTGCGGAAAAGGAGGAAGAAGAGGCGGCCGATGAGTCGGTGGGGAGCGACGACGACGACGACGACGAGGAGGAGGAGGCTGTGGCGGTGGTGATGGTGGTTTGGTGGGGCTGTTTGTGTTCGGTCAAGGTGGTTGATGGTGCTGGGCTTGGGAGAGCGCTCGATGAGGCCGAGGAAGGTGTGGGGGTCGTCGCGCCGACGTTGTTGTTGTTGTTGTTGTTGTTGTTGTTGTTGTTGTCGTTGTCGTTGTTGTTGCTACCGCCAGCTGCTGACGACTGTGCCGATGAAGTGGAAGATGAGGTTTCTTGCGTCGAGTGTGTGTGGTGCGACTCGCTGCTTGTCGTTTGTATTGTTGTTGTTGTTGCTGGGTGCGACTGCGAGGAGGAGGAGAGATCGATATCGGTTGCAGCGGGCTGGGCTGTGACGGTGGCTGTTGATGATGGGACGGTCACGGTTGCTACACCTGCGCCGTCGCCAGTTTGGGAATCCGAGGAAGAAGCGAGACCGGTTGAGCTGGGCTGGACCGTTACAACGGCTGTTGAAGAGGGGACGGTCACAGTCACGACACCTGCACCCTCGCCGCCTCCACTGTGTGAATCCTGGGAAGATGAGGCGCCGGTCGAACTCGGCTGGACCGTTACGACGGCTGTTGAAGAGGGGACGGTCACAGTCACAACACCGGCATCTCCACCCTGCGAGCTTGACGAAGCTGATGACGATGACAACGACGAGGAAGAACCTTTGGCCTGCTTGGTCTGGCTGGGTGAAGCAGATATCGACGAGACGAGGGAGGAGGAGGTGGTGGAAAAGGATCCGGGAAGAGTCGAGGGGCCAGATGCAACCGTGGACGTCGTTTGGGCTGCTTTGTCGGTGGTTGATGCCGAAATCGTCTGCTCTGGGTCGGTCAGCAGGCTGCTGCTGCTGCTGCTGCTGTTGCTGCTGCTGGTGACACTGCTCTGCTCTGCTGTTCGAGAAGTACCAGCAGAAGAGAGAACCCCAGAAGGCTTCAAGGTGCTCGAGGACAGGGTTCTGGAGGACGCCTGGAACGCAGATGGCGAGCTCGTGACGGCATTGAGGACGGTCGTCGTCAACAAAGGAGTGGAAGAAGACGACAAGCGGGAGGGAAACGGCGTAAGACTCGCAGGAGGGTTCGGGACCAGCGTCGAGGTCAGTTGTACGCCACTGGCACTGGGCAGGGCTTGGGAGCTCTGCGATGCCTGGCTAGCAGAGGAGGGCCGAGAGCTCAACGCCGCAATGGACGCTGCTGGCAGTGGCGTAAAAGAAAGGGCTGTCGACTCCAAACTGGCTGATGACGGCAGGCTGCTGGTTGGGGCACTGGCAGCGGCACTGGCACTGGCACTGCTCTTGTTGGCGGATTGCGAGGCAGAATGCAAGACTGTCGACTGTGCATTCTCAGCCTGAGATACCTGGGACACTCCAGAAGGCGACAAGGTTGTTTGGGTAGCGACTCGATTTGTTGTTGCCTGTTGCTGACTTTGACTCGAAACAGCCTCGAGAGGCAGCGCAGATTGAGAGGCGGATGCGGTCGACGCTGCGCGTGTTTGCTGCGAGCTTTGACCCAAGAGCGTTGATTGACCCGAAGAAGAACTGATATCTGCTGAGGTCTGTGTCGAATCGGCCGAGGAAGATTGCACGAGCGTGCTCGTGCTCGTGCTTTGTGCCTCCAAGCTGGAATTCGTGTATGGTGTGCCGTCTTGTCGTTCGCGGATGGCTCGTGGTTGCTGAAAGGACGGGCTTTTTTTCAGAGGACCAGCCTCGACTGCTGCCGCCAGCAGGAGGAGCTCGACGAGGAAATGGTAGATGTGCATTATGAATATTTGGGAATATTAAAGTGTCCAACAGAAACGAACCAAGAGAAAGCAGGAAGTGAGAAAGAAAGAGAGAGAGAGAAAAAAAAAAAAAGAAAAGAAAAGGCGTGGCTGCGTAGAAACACAGAAAGTGAACGAAAGACCCGGATCTACCGATAAAACAGAGCAGAGAGAGCAGAGATGCCAAGAAGAGACTTGAGGAGAGTATTTCGAAAGAATGAAGGAGGAGAAGTCTCAGAGAGAAAAGACAAGCGCCAGGTGGATGCAGGTCGGGCCTCGAGAGAAAGTGGATTCGCTGAAGGAGAGAACACAAGCGCTTAGAGAATGCCGCTCGGGAATGACACGATAGAGAGAGAGAGTGTGTGTGTATGTATATATGTATGTATGTATGTATGTATGCTGCAGGACAGAAGAGTGTACGCGAGGAAAACGAAGGAAAAGACGACGGAACAGACGCAAGGCTATATCAGTCTGGCCAAAAGACAGAGAGAAGAGAGCAGATGCTGATGATAACTTGAGATGATACGGTAGCATCAAGACCTGTTCGCTCGCCCAGAGAGGCCCAAGAAACACAGTCTGTTTTGTATGTCCTGGCTTCTCCACGCTCCTCGTGTGCAGCGTTGCCATCGCCAAGTCGACGCTCGCTCCGGGAAATTGAGGCCGTCGAGGCTGGCCCAGCCTGCCCAGCCCGCGGCACGATTGACATCCAATGCCGTGCATCTGGGCCCGATTTAGCATCCGCAAGCCGCAGTGCTGGAGCTGTTGCATTGGACGGCTTGGGTCTGGCGGGCTAAGCGCCCGCCAGCGCAGCCGGCCCAGCGGTCGTGTCGAGAGAGAGCAAAGTGAGGCTTTCCAGAGATCGGGACCAAGTGCCATGTACGTACTGGTACGTACCTGCGCCAGGGCTTGCAAGTACCCTTGTACCCCTGGGGAAACAGCCGCGCGCTGGCACCAGTGGCCCGTGGTTCAGTGGTTCAGAGCGACGACAGAGGGCCAATCAAGCAGGACCCGCTGCATGCACCTGAGGCCGGGCAGTCGACTCGGCGCCTCGACCCCTGCAAGCTGCTGGCGTTCAAGCCCGTTCCAGGCCCTGCAGGCTCGGTTGAGCTGCGCTGCAGTGGGTTGCCAGCTTGCTGCCAGTGGAACAGCAACCGCCGGGGGGGGGGGGCAGAGTTGAAAGCCACGGTGCTGCCCACTTCCTGATACTCGGTTGAGCAAGGCCAGCGCATGCCACCTTTCCCAAGTGTATGGGGGTCTGCGTTTCCACTGACGTTTCCACTGACCATAGCAGCGTGCAAGTCAGTGTGCGACTGCTTGCTCAAGCGCTCGAGCACGGCAAGCATGGTGCACAGCCTCTCCTCCGCCGTCGAGGTTCGACTCGCGACTGGAGCTGGAGATGCTTGCACTGTGGTGCAGCCAGCCAACAGACCGATCATGATCCCATGCAGCCTGGGACGAGGTGGACAGTGCAACGTGCCATGTGAAGCCGCCGCGCTGTCGAACCGTCCAAGTACGGCAACCTGGTTTGTATGCGTGGCCGGGCTTGCACGATATCGCAGCGTTCTGCATCTGGACCAGAAGCACGTGACGGAGGCAGCAGTTCGCGATGGCTTACATAAGGTTGCAGCCCCAGTAGAAAACTACCACACCACCACCACCACCATCTCCACCACCGCCGCCGCCACCAGCTGCCAGCGTGAAAAACGGAAGGGCATGCTTCTGTTCAGACCACCAGTCTGTGCTTTTGCATTGATTCGTATGATAATCCACACAAGTTGTGATAGTTTGGCTCGTTTGCCTGGTTGTGGCCGGGCCAATTTCCCGTTCCCAGGCCCACATGCAGTCGGAGGTGCTGATTACATAACCCAATTGGCTGCGAGTCCCATGGCTGCGAGTCCCAGCCTGGCCTAGCGCAGCATGACTAACGCGGGCTCTGGCTTTTTTGCACCCAGCCGGCCAGCAGCACCATCCTTATCCACTCCCCACTGCGCGAGGCCAACGCGACGACCCAGCAGCCAAGTCGCGCGACAACCCTTGGTTCTCCATCTTTTGCATCTTCGCTTCTTGACGCCATCTACACACCACAACCACAATCACACACCCACACCTCCACGCTGCGCTGCTCGACGCGACACCCCCAGCACAGCATCGCAGCCACTGCGTCAGACCCGCACCACCACCATGGCCTCGCCTGCTGAGGCTGTTGTGCAGACCAACGGTCTAGCCACAGCAGCAGGCCCCAGCCCATCGTCGCCATCGCCGCCATCGCCATCACAACCGCAATCGCAATTGCAGTCGCACGACCAGCCCGACCGCCCTGCCACCGCTGCCGATGCTGCCACTCGATCCAATCCAGAGCCCGAGCCCACGGCTACGGCCACGGCCAAGCGCAAGCGCGAGCTGAGCGACGACGGAGAAGCCGATCCTGACAAGCCCGTCGAATCCACCGCTGCCGATGCCGATGCCGATGCCGATCACCAGCAGCAGCAGCAGCAGCAGCCGCCGCAGCCGCAGCCGCAGCCCCAGAAGCCGTTGCGCGACGAACAGTCGCTCATTCGCGATTACTACGCTGTTCTGCAGAGGTAAGGAATGCCCTCTGGACGCTCATCCCTAGCAGCCACCCACCATCCAACCACCACCATGCATTGCCGGCTCTTTTGTTGCTAACCACCAACTCGTCCACAGCTACGACACGGTCCCGTCCATCCTCAAACGTCCACTTCCAGAGCCTGCCACCGCCGACGAGCCCCACTCCAAGCGACAAAAGTCTGACGATCAAGACCCCAGACTGCGCTGCATCGACGACAAGGTCAGCCAGCATGTCTACCACTCCCTTGACCAGCTGGTCGTCGACCTCAAGCGCGCCGTCAACGACCGCACTGCCGAGCTGCGGGCTGCAGCCCCGGGCGACGATGCTGCCACCGACGACAGCGACCTCGTCCGCCTGAGCTCTTTCAAGGACAAGGCCCTCGAGATGCACCGGCGCGAAATGTCGTACCCTCTCCATGTCTCCACCGCCGATGCCGTGCCGTTTGACAATTACGACGAGCTCGTGCAAAAGCCTGCCGTCGAGAACGCCGTCCTCACCGTCTTTGGCCAGGCGCCACAGGGCCGCCACCTGTTTTCCAGTCTTCCCCGGCGGCCATTGGGCGACACGGGCGACCAGACTGCCAAGGCGCTGCTGGACGCCCAGCTGCCCTACGGCATGCACATCACCAACGTCCTGCCCACCACGGTGCCGCAGAAGCTCGCTCCAACGCCGACATTGGGCGAATTGTTTCCCTCGCCGCCCAACCTGCCGCCGCTCGAGCCACCCAAGATGGCCAAAACCCAGACCAAGGGCAAAGTCTTGGGCTTCTACCACCCAGAGCTGGCCGAGCGTCCGACCTACCGCCACGACAAGGACTCGTACTTTGTCAAGGAGCTGTCTACAGGGGTGTGGCTCGACTACAGCAATGCAGCACCCAACAGCAAAGACGTGGACCGCAAACGCGAGAGGGCGCTCAGCCTGGCTGGTCAGAAACCCTCGGCGTCTGATCTGGAGGTGTCTGAGATGGAGGCTCTGTTTCGCGGAGCATTCTCAAGCTTTGCACCCCAAAAGGACGACAGTGGCGCCGTTGTTCCATCAGGCGAGGTTGGCCGGGTGTGGTACCAGCGCCAGGGCTACCGTTACATGCAAGAACTCATTGAAGCTGAATTGTCTGATGACGAAGACGATGTCTTGATTGCCATCACTGAGAATGACGAGCAAGAAATTGCAAAGACGCTGGAGAACTGGGACGACAGCCTGCTGGACCCCAGTCTGTTGGACAATGCATCGGCCAAGAAAAAGGAGACGGAGCAGGACAAGGACGTCGACGACACTCTGCAGGAGGTCTCGGAACTCATCGAGACGCTGTCCTCATACCAGAGGAATCGACTGCTGACGCTGCCTACGAACCAAAACCGAACCTCGTCCGACCCGACCAAATCAGACCTGCTGAACGGCTCCTTGATACCGGAGCCCTCTGAAGAAGAACGCGATACCTATCAGATGCTCAGAGACCAGCTTGCCATCATTATTGCAACCCTGCCGCCGTTTGCCGTTGCTCGTTTGCATTCCGACAAGCTCGAGGAGCTCAATGTGAGCACTCGGATTGAGGTTCGGAGTGACGTCTACAAGGGCGTTTTGGAAGAGGACGAGAGGTCAGCAAGACTGCGACAGCAGCAGGCGCAGCAGCAGCAGCAGCAACAACAACAAGCTGCTCAAGCTGGTCAGACGCCACGGCAGTCCCAACGCGCGCAGAGTTACCACAACGGCGCACCCTATCAAGCCAGCCAGCCATACCATCGCCAGTATCAGATGGCCACGCAGACGCCGGTGCCAGTGCCCAATCACTACCAGCAACCCCCCGTTCGCAACACCATGCCACCATCCTATTCACGTCAGGTCTCTGCTCCTATGCCTGGCATGCCGCAGCAACAGCACCGCCCATCCTCCGCACAGCAGCCATTTGCTAGACCCAGCGGATGGAATCCGCAGCAATCCATGCAGACATTGCGCAACTACTCGCAGGGAGCTGTTCCTGCATATCAAGGAAGCCCAGGTCAGCAACAGCAGCATGGTCAGCAGGCGCCGCCGCAGCATCAGCAGCAACAACAACAACAACAGCAGCAGCAGCAGCAGCAGCAGCGCGTCCCTTCTGGCTACCAGCCACACGTACAAGCTGGCACTCCCAACCGATACACCCAAGGCTACCCCGGCTACAACCCCCAACAACCGCAACAGCAGCCAGGCATGCACACCCAGTACCAACAGCAGCCAGCCACCATACCTCCCCACATGAACGGCGCAATGCCAACCCGGACCATGTCTCCTCAAGTCCCGCAGTACGCCGGTGCGCAGAGCTACTCTCCACGGGCCAACCAGCAGACCATGGGTCAGGCACGCCCCTACGGAGCCCCCGGACAGCCAGGAGGCCATGTTCCTGCTGGCATTCCTCGGTATCCCTCCAACGGCGTGCAGCAGCAGCAGCAGACCTCGCCCAGTCCTGTCCCTGCAGCTACTCAGCATCAGCAGCAACAAGCCAGCGCATGGGCCGGTCAAATGTCGCCTGAACAGCGGTACCAGCATCAACTCGCACAACGGACTCAGGCAATTGGCCGCATGACACAGTTCAATGAAAAGATGCAGCAGAGCCACCATGCCGCAGCCGGCAGCGGCGCCGGCGGTAGTGCTGGTGGTGCAGCACCCCACCCCGGTGTGGCTGGCCTGGGCGGAATTGGCCTGGGAGGCGCGCCAATGGATTATTCTAAGCTGGCTCAGATGCGAGCTGCCATGCCGGGTGCTGTGCAGCAGCCGTCGCCGAGTCCGAGGGTGACGCCTGGTCCCGGCTCGGCAGTGCCGCCTCCGCAGCAGGGTGGGATGAATGGCATGTCGCCGCAGCACATGGCGTCGCCGAGCCCGGGACCGGGTGTGAAGCCACCTACGCCTGTTTGAAGGTGATGAACTTGATGTGGTTGGCTTTGGACGTGTCGAAGTTTTTCGATGGAAGTGGTCAGGGCAGAGGGCATGCGTCTGTGCATATTCTGCCATGATGATGTGGTTCAAGTCACGGAGAAGGTTCTCGTGCCGTTTCCTTTTTTTTTTCCTCGGTCATTTACACTGTGACTTTTGAGGGAAAGTATTGCAAACATAACCACCAACATCATCATCATTGACGACACCCATCGACGAATACCAAACAACAAAGTCAACAACAAGAATTCAAAACAAGAAAAAAAAAAACATGGCGGCGAAGGATTTAAAAGAGCGAGAAGGGTTTGACATCACATCACATTCTTGAGGGATTTCAAGATTTGGGTTCTTTTTTCCTCATTATCTTTCGCTCTTTTTTTCCCCTCATTCTCCACAATGGGGGACTTGCAGTGGACGGGTGGGATTTATGGGGTCGAAGGAAGGAAAGGAAGGGGGTTTGGGTGTTTTTGTTAACTTTTTTTTCACTTGTTACTTTTTTAACTTTTGCTGAGGCACCAAGGTACTTGCTTGTTTGTTGCCTGCAACCTATGGGCTGTGTGGGCGTGATCACTTTAAAGGGTTACCTTTTTTTTAATTCCTGATGGTTGAGTGTGTGTGGTTCAGGTTGAGGGCTTTGGTGGTGCTGAAGGTTGAAGTCTAGAGTGGGGGTGAATGAACAGTTGGCTGCTTAGGTAGCTAGCAGAAGATCAGTGGTACCTCTCTACCACGACCCTTGATAGATTGGTTCATGGATTCATTGAGTAATCGATTTATGGGCAATGTCATTCTTGAAGTACTTGTGATTGTTGTGTTTATGTTCTGTGATTGGTCTTGTTGTGGCATGAGAACGGTGATGATGGAATTTTTAATCAATGTTGCTTAAGTGTTGTTATCATCACCTGGGGATATTTCAACAATGTGTACTTATTCAAATCATGGAATCTACTTTGAAAAGGTTTTGTTTAAGCTGTGAGCGGACAGGAGGACTACCACCCCTGCTGGACGTACTGGTTCTAGAGATAAGTTACCCGAAGCGACGCCGTACTGACATTGAAACCAGGACTACTTCGAGGTCGGCAGCGGAGAAACACGCAAGCGATGTTGACGAGACGTATTTTGTACATTAGCGAGAGGTAAAAGGCTGATGCACGAGAAGTATCCGAATTATACACACACACACACACACACAGGCAAACAGTATCCCAGTTAAACAGAAATAGTTGGATATCATTCGAACACCAGCCAAAAATCCCCCCATTCTCTATCTATTTTCCCCTTGTGCAAAGTAAAACACCGCACCTGAGATATCCTCTGAGAACAGCCCGTTCGGACTCCAATGCTGTGACCAGAACAAACTAAAGTGGAGATGTATCTTGTTGGTCTTTCCTGATCTTGATGTAATCTTTGGATCTTTGTGCAGGTGTTGTGAGATGAAACACACCCCTTCTCTTCAGTGCACGGCCAAACCTTCGCCCTCCATCTCACTCTCCTTCTCGCCCGCAATCACACCTGCAGGCGTCATCACAAACTCCCTCCACAAATGGAACAGCTCAAAGCCAACCTCAATCGTAATCAGCACAATAATAATCCACTCCAGCCGCGAGCTATGCGTCGAATGCAGCATCTCGCGGAACGTCTCGAGCATCGAATCCGCATAATCCATTCGCTGGTTCAGCACGCGGATCCGCGAGGGCACGTCGAGCGCTTTGCCGACCTGGTCGTAGATGCCATCGAGGCGCAGCTCGGCGCGCTGGTCCCAGAATTTATCGGGCAGAGAGTCTGTGAGTTCGGAAAAGAAGTTGAGCTGCGAGCGCAGGCGGAGCAGTTCGCCTGTGCGCTGCAGAATAGCTTTCATGTCGACGCGCAGACGGCCGCTTTCGAGCTGTGCGGGCAGTTCTTCGGTGCGTTCGAGGTACGAGTTGAGGAGGGTCTCGAGGACGGCGACTTTGGTGCTGCGCGCCAGGCCCGAGGAAAAGGCGATTTTGGCGCGCCCAATGTCGGTTGTGAAGGTTTCGGCGGACGAGGTGGTGGTCGTGGTCGTGGCGATGCCACCGGCAGTCTCGTCAGTGCTGCGCTTGGTGCCGAGAACAACCGTGTCGTCGCGCATCGAGTTGAGCGAGGTGGTTGGGTCGGTCTCGAACTCGAGCTTCTCCGTCATTTCGTCCCGGTCCATCTGCTGCATATGCGAGTTCTCGTGCGCGCTCTTCAACAGGCCCGTAGCAAGCTCAATGCCCTTCTCAGGCGGTAGACTCCACGTAACGACCGTTCCCGTCTCGAAAATAAAGAAATCCCCGGGGCCGCCACGCACACCGACGTGCACCACCTCTTCGTCGTCAAAGTCGAGCCCGTCCGGGTCAATGAGGTAGTGCTGGTCCTGCAGCAGGCGCACGACCGTCTTCATGTCAAACGACTCGGCCACGCAGATGGCGCAGATGGTCGTGCTGTAGTCCTTGCCCGGCTCGCCCTGGCCGTCGCGCGTGGCACGCGGTGGGGGTTTGCCGCTTGTGCGCTGGGCGAGCGAAGCGACGCGGCGGAGCGGGTCGCGGAGTTTCTTCTTGGTGGCACTGCCGGTGGTGGTGCTTGTGGTGGTGCTGCCATTGTTGTTGCTGCTTGTGGGCTTGTATCGTCTCTTGTGGTTTCCATGCTGCTGCTGTTGCGACTGTTGCGCATGTTCGGACTTGGCCTCGCCAGGCTGATGCGCCACCGAGGCAGCCTCATTGTCACTCGAGGACGACAACACATCCTTGGCAAGACACAAGCTGGACGTCACGAAAGATCGCTGTGGCAGGCTCGCTCGCAAGATTGACGGTGCATTCGCGTTCGCATTGGCAAGAAGCGTGTGATGACGTTGTCGAATGCTCGGCCTCGTTACATGTAAAGGACGTGTACTCGCCACCGCCGCGCGACGGAGGAGAAAGCCATGGCAGACGGCGGTCACTTGGCTGTGGGTGGTGTGCGGGAAGGGCATAGTAGAAATGGTGATGGCACGTCATCAGCCATAGAGTGTATATTGTCGCATGGCAAGAAGCAGGAGGAGAAATCGAATCGGCGAGGTCTGCCGTCCGGAAGGCAGTGGGAGGAGACGACGGTCGGGAGGACGAGGAGGCAAAGATGCTGAGATTGATGTGAGGGCAGGCACTGGGGTTGGGAGTCTGGAAAGTTGGAAAAGAAAGAGGCTTATCGTTATCAGAGATTAGGTTAGTCAGCCACGATTTTGATATACACCGATAATGGATGCATGTTGATATAGAAGCTACCAGTAATTGCAAGTGATATATTCCACCATAATACCCTTGAACCTGCTTCCAAAGCATTCTGATAAATTCATTCCTTGATTTAGTATGATGTAATACAGCATCGTCCCTCCAGAACATGAACATCAAAACTTGACCACACCTCAAACACACCATTATAACCAATGACCAATGACAACGTTGTCAAACACAACCTGATCAATTCCATCCAAACATGGTCCTTCCTTGACTCTAGTCTACGAGGTATCATGGAAGCTATGTACGTACAAACAGCCCATCAAAGGCCAAGCAAAGCAAGCGCAAAAGACAAAGCAGAAGCGATTTTAATCTGCATCTCCATTTCAATCCAACCAGCGCGTTCATCCCTCTGTCTGCTTCTGTCTTGACAAGGGTGAGCAGATGTTGGCGGCTATCTGGACCTGAGGAGGACCAGTCAGTCAACGTAAGTGAAGAGAAGCCTCCATTATCTCCACTGCATGAGACGCAATTATCCAAGAAGCCCTCCCCCTCTCTTCGCCTCGACATGTTCACAAACAGAAACAGAAACACAAAAAACACCAGTCTAAAATGTTACTCAACGACAAAATTCCACGCCGACGATCAAGTAGACAGGAAAAGACCACCTAGCCTAGACAACAAAGGAAAAGTGAAAACAAAGAAGAAAAGAAAAGAAAAGAAAAAACGACACCAACTCATACATCCAATGTCTTGGGTAGTGTTTGCTCCACCAAAGACAGAATAGTCAAGAATTGACCATCAGTTCGAGTCCCGGGAGATTTAGATGAGTCTTTCCCGGGGGGGGGGGGCTTGGCTCGCTTTCGGTTTCGCTTGCTTTTGGAGTTCTGAGTTTTGGGTTTGAGTTTTGGAATTTCGTTCTAGTAATAACACAAACACACACACACACACACAAACAAACAGACACAAAAGACAAAAAGACGCAAGAGGGGAAAAAGTGACCATTCCCTACCAACCCACCAAACAGACAACAGAACAATTATAGAAGAGGAAGAGAAAGGGCGAGACAGAATATAAACAAGAACAAATGATTTTTGTGTGGGTAGTCGAGTGTGTGTGTGTGTGTGTGTGTGTGTGTGTGTATGTGTTTGTTTGCGATTTTTGGTTGTAGGAGTAATGTGGAATCAACTTGGTGCTTTGCTCCCAAAATGCTGCTGTGGTATCATATCTTCTTTTGTCTTTTGTTTCCTTTGGCGGCTCTGAAATAAACAAGCTGAAAAGTGGAAGTCGCATACAAGCAATAAAAAATAATAGCAAAGCACGAGAGAGAAACAAAAAGAGAGAAGAAAGAAGTCGGTTCTTGGGTGGAAGCAGAGCAAGAGATGTTGCTCCTTTCATAAAAGAGATGTACGCTCATTCGTTCGTCTGCTTGGCGCCACATCAGCAACATCCGCCAGCGTCCACTTCCATTATCCTCTTGCTCTGATGATGGCCCACGATCATTAGTGAGAACTCCCTCTTAAGCATGTCCTGGTAGTGGAGGCAGAGCTTTCTCGAGGCTATCGCGGCTGAGTGAGCCTTTGACCGCCATTTTACCAGAACCGCTTCTGCCCAGACCAGGCTCGACACCAATCCCGCTGTCGGCCGAGTCAGGCTTCATCAACCGCTTCCCATAGCCGTTGCTAGAAGACAAACCTCCTGCAGTCTTGGGCGGCGTGGGCGGGGCCCTCGAAGGTGCACCGAGCATGTTGCGTACCATATTGCCATGGAAGCCCGGCTCGTCCTTGGCTGGAGTGACCGGCCGTGAATCGGAGGTGTGGTCACCCCCAAGCCGTATGCTGCGGTCTCGGCTGCCGGATGTAGAGGCTTCACCACTCTCCTCCACCGTCTCGAGCATCGGGTTGTTGCCCGTCGAGTCGCGGCCAATGGGGCCCTGGCCACCGGTCCCCATCAGCGAGGGGGCCGTGGCAGTCGCAATGGAAGGGAAGATGCCAGTCGAGGCACTGCCTGTCGTCTTCAATGTGCGGTCTGGAACGCCCTGCTCCGTGTGGCCGTGCCTTTCGGCCTTGTGCGCAGCCTCCTCTGCTCGACGAAGAGTCTCTTCCGCTTCAGGCGATCGAGCGCCGGAGGAACGACCTGGCGGCGCAGGAGGCTGGTGGGTTGGCACTGGCGGGGCGTTGCTAGTGGATGATCGACCACCACCGACACTGTTCCAGCTCCCTACACGATGGCTGTTGTCCTTCTCGGTTATGTCTTCGGCGGCCCGGCGTTCCTTTTCGAATTCCAGGCGCGCCGCCTCCTCACGTGAGACTGTAATACCCTCCATAAAACTGAGAAACCTATCGCCGTATTGCTCCGGAGGCAGGGCAGAGATCTGGCTCCGGTCATGCGACAAACCCTTCCAAAAGTGTTCGATTTTCTTGATCATTCCGTACTGCATATCTTTGTTAGCAAGGTGCGATAGAGAGACGGTATATATGTGCGTATAAAAAAACTGAAAAAGCTAAAAAAAAAAAAAAAAAAAAAACTTACGTGGGTGAGGCAGTCAATCACACCCAGGTAATAAATCTCATCACCTGGGCTGTCATCTTCGTGAGTCGCTCTCATGCCGCCATCATCCTGATAAAAGATGGAATCAGATCTGGACCCTTCCTCAAGTACGTCAGGCATGCCCGCTGAAGATCTGCCCATGGGAACGGGCCGCTCAGACTTGATGAGTTGCCGCATCTGGGCCGCGCGCCGTTGATTCTCGAGCTTGGAAGGCGTCCGCATCAGCACCTGATTGGGATCCTGGTCCGTCTGCTCGCCGCCAGGACTAAAGACCTGAAGGTTGCGGGCCCGCAGGTTCTCATCGTTGCCCTTGCTGATATCATGGACCCCAATCAAGAGAGAGTAGTCCATGATTTGCAGCTTCTGCATCAGCTTGACGTCCTTTTGCAATTGCTCCATAAACAGCCTCTTCTTTTGCAAGCCGAGTTCCAAGTGCCGCTGCCGCCTCAGCCAATTCAGATCCTTCAGCGTCGCTCGTGGGTTCTTGCCGAGATCCTCTTCCCTATAGTCTCTGCCAATCGTGGAGCCCTTGAGATCAAAGGTGGTGTGGATGTCTCGGTGTGGTGGAAACAGATTATTCATGACGACAAAGTGAATCTTGCGGCCCCATGGCGTCTTGACTCGGTGCAGTCCGTAGAATTGGGACAAGAGGGTGTTTGGGTTTTCGGTGACGTGTTGGTAGTACTCCTTGAGGATCTTCCGGAGGAACTTGTGCTCGGCGTGGTGGATCGTCTTGATGATGAACCTGTAGTCTCTGGAAAAATAAAAGAAACTTCCACTCTTGCCTGGAGATCCGAGCTCAGAGAGTATGTACTTGCCCGTCAAGGACATGAGATAGTCGGCCGGGTCAAGACGGAACAGCTGCCGTAGGTGACGAAACACCCATGGCGCGTAGTCCTTGAATTTGAAGTCGTACTTTGCCGAGGGAACAAGTTCATTGCCGGTGCTGTGGTTTTGTTAGCCTCTCTGACCAGCATGGTTGATGGTAAACTTCTTGCGAGCATGCAACTCACATATCGAACGTTGTCTTCGCCTTAGCTTCAAAATCCGCATCTGTCAATGGACGGTCCAGCTTGGCATTCGTTCGGGATACAGAAACGCGAATGCCCGTCAGCATGTTGTAGGCGGTCACCCAGTTTGCGTGCTTCTCGTCCACCTTGTTTCCAATCAAGACACGGTCATCGTCCTCCTCTTCCTTCTTCTTTCTCTTGCTGGCCCTTTTCTGCCTGTACGCTTCTGCCCACCGCATGGCATCCTCGTCTGGGAAGGCCTCGTCCCGTGGGTATTCGCCGTGCATGGAGCGGGTGTTGCGTCTGACCAGGTTGATGGAGGCACGCCTAGGGCCACCAGGATTCGAGCCAGTCGGCGAAAACCGCCCGCTTGCAAAGGCGGCGTCCACACCATCTCGAGATCCGCGAGGTTGACCAGGCTTGGGGACTTCGAGGGTGTTGCGCTGCTTCAGGCCAGCAGTTGTTGGATGGAGGTTGGACGTGGAAGCACTCAATGGTGTGCTGCCAGGCAATTGTGCCGGTGAGGAGAAGCGCTGGCCTGTGCCTGTTGCATTAGGGATTCCCGGCACCGGTAGCTCGCCCTTGTTCGCCAGAGTGGTGGGCAGTCCCTGGAAGGAGGAGTGAGGGCCGTTGACGGAGCCCATCGAGGTTCGTATCGAGTTGGGTTCTTCGGAGGTGCCGTTCGGTACGTTTGGTCGGGGAGGAGCGGTTCGGTCGGGAAAAGGGGGATGTTGTATCGATTCCGACTCTTGAGGTGGTTGTGGCAGTGTTTTCAAGGCATGTTGTTGGTGGTTGCTATCGAATTCGTGGAGAGCAGGCTCGCCGTCATCGTCTGTGACGCCGTTTGGCAGGATGCTTGTGCTCATGGTCGAGGTTCTCGTATCCAGCCCGTTGGGGTGTGGGACGGCGTCCGAGGCGTCCGAGATGTTTGTGGAGTGGGAGGAGCTGCCGTCGAAGCTGTCATTGGAGGTGTGGTGGGTGGTGATGATGGTGTTTGGGTTTGGAACGTGTCCGTTGATCTTGAGGTCGATGTTGGCCATGCCCTCGTACTGGTGGTGGTGGTGGTGATGGTCGTGGTGTTCGCCGTCGTCGTTCAAGCGCAGAACCCCTGAGCTCTGGGAATCAATGGGCACGGTATGGTCATTGAGGAAGGAGGGCATTGCTGGCGAGGTCGTCGTGGGTCAGAGCGAGTGGATGCCGCCTGGCTGGGAGGAACTGTCGTGGTGGTGGTGGTGGTGGTGGTGGTGCGCAGGTCGGTTTGTCTGGGTCCCCTTTTCACAACCAGTTGCTGGTTTGCGGTGACGAGGGGCTCCGCGATGGTGACAGAAGATGGTAGACGAAAGAGACGCACAAATTGTCAGAGGCGGAGATCAAGGAAGACCAAGTCCACCTAGGCCGAAAAAGGAACGTGTAACGCGGCCGAGCGAGCAAACAGGGCCCGACTGGGAGAGGCCAAGAAAGGTCGGAAGGACAGCAGAAGAAGAGGAACAAGAGCCAAAAGGCTGGGCAAGGCAGGGAGGGGGCCCAAGCGCAGCAGCCGTGCTCGGCGAGTCGAGATGAGGGCAACGGACGGGTTTAGGGGTCCGATTTCTGGCAGCCAAGCAGGTGTAGGCGTGTGTAGATGTGTAGTAGTCGGGGTGAGGAGATTGTGTGTGTGTGTGTGTCTATCGATGCCCAGTGCGTGTGCGAGTGGCCTTCGGGAGTGGTTGGTGTGGGGCCAAGGTGCGGCCAGGACGGATTTAGGGGATGCTGGGCCTCAAGCTGGCTCTCTGCGTGGGCATAGCAAAGCAGAGCAAGGCAGAGCAGAGCGGACTGGCGAGCAACACAGGAGAGGCTCGACAGCGGCAGCGAGCAGCGCACAGCAACGGGGGGTGACGAGGCTTGTCTGAAACGGGACTGGGATGCGGCTCAGCCCAGGCCAAGGAGAGAGTCGTCGTGAGCTGTGCTGTGCCGTGCTGTGCTTGGTCTTGTCGCGCAGGCGCAGAAACGGGGGTCGCGGCTGTTTTGGTCTGCGTCGTCTTACGTGTGAAGCCGGTCGTGGGTCGTGGGTGCGGGTCGAGGCTGCAGACGCGCGACGGAGACTGGGAGAAAAAGATGCACAAGAACAAAAACAAACAAGGCAATGCTGCGGTCTGTCGAATGGCGGCGTAGCGTCAAGGGCTGGGCGTGGGCATAGGCGTGGGCGTGGGCGTGGGCGTGGCGTGGGCTTGCGAGGAGGAGGGACGAGGACGAGGATGAGGACGAGATTAGGCCAGGTCCGGTCAGGTCAGGTCAGCCTTGGAAGAGCGAGCAGACTTTGGGGCTGGCTGGCTGGCTGGCGGGCTGGCTGGGTGGTTGGCGGGCAGCGTTAGGAAAGGAGTGGGTGGCCGGGTGGGTGACAATCTGGGTTTAGGGGCTGCGGCAAGGGGGGGTGTAGTGGGTTTAGTGGTATGCTGCAGAGCCCACAGCGCTGCCCCACGAGCCCACAGTGGATGGCTGCAGTTCTGCATGGCCCGGCTCGGCAGCAGGAGCCAGGGTCGTACAGTGGGCAAGCTGCCAGCCCTCTTGGCGCTGGGCTGCAGACCTGATACTTAATACGAGGCCTGGCCTTCTTGACCCAACGGGGGCACCACGGACTGGACTGCGGACCACGGAAGCTGCGAGATTTCGACAATGCACATCCAATGCCCAAATTGGCAATCCAGCCTGCAGCCTTGCAAGTAAACTGGTGCTTTGGCTCTTGTTATGACGTCGGCCACCGTCCGCTTTTCCACGTTGGATGCAACAGGAACGACGACGACAGTCAGCAAGAAACAACAACCTCGCATTGTGGCCTCTACTGCACTGGATCCATACATACAAGCCAAAGACTCGACTGCCCTCATTTGCATCGACGAAGAACATCACAGTGAGAGGTGGTGCTTCTTCCCAGCTACGTGAGCCCCACAGCCACATTGGATCGCAATGCCGTCGCTGCCCTTGATTGAGCTTATTTATGCAACAAACAACAACTTGCAACTTTGATCTTCTTCTTCTTCTTCCTCTTCCTCTTCCTCCTCCTCACAAGAGTGCTCATCCACTCCACTGATCTTCTGGCGGCCAACGATTCGGATCGACCGACGTGTCTCTCCAATTTCGTGTCTGCTTTACGGTCAAAGTACTCAGGTACTTGATTTGAAAAAAAAAAGGATATCCAGAAAAAACACTTGCAGGATACCCACATGGTTCTCCTCCGGAAATAAAAGAAAAGCAACTCACATCACCCTTCCCTCGGACCCGAGCAAGTCTTGTTCTCTGCGGTGCAGCAACCAGAAAAGCTCTTCCCGCTGGCTGATCTGTATTCCTTCACAGCCGCTATCCTCCGTTCGCTGCATCAGATACGCCATAAATAGATTCCTTGTCAATACCATAGTATCGTAGTAGCCTTTTCCTGTCTGTTGTTTTCTGGCATCTACTCTACTAGCCGGCTTATCTTTTCCCGCAACGCTGGCTTATCCTCGAGGACCACACGGGTGATATTGCCTGCGAGACAAGGATGACTGCTTGAACAGTTGGGCATCGACTACATCGACTTGTTGAAATGAAACGAAACTATGCCGGCGTGTAGTACAGCACCAGCACCGCACGAACAGCTCTGCTTACATAGTACAGTGTTCCCCTCCTCTGTACAACACACACACACACACACACACACACACACACACACACCCACCCAAAGACACCACTCGGACGAATCACGACCTCACCTCACCACCTCTTTGCCCGTACCACAGAACCACAAGACCACCACGCGTCTCTGGCCTCCCGAAGCCCTCCTGCCCAGTCAACAAGCGAAGGGGCGCCATTCGAGGTGACTCACGGCAGATCGAAACCTGGTGGTTGACTTGGCAAGCCGCCATACACACACATCTATGTGCGTCCTGGACTGACAGATCATGAGTCTTTTGGCTTGGGAAGATGTGGTGAGTCGAGCACTAAAGGCTAGCAAGTCGGCAACTCGGTACCAACAAAGAGCGGAACCGAGCCGGTCGACCGAACCACGCTCGCGTGCGATCCTCCAGCAGACCTCAAGCTCGAGAATGAACAGAGACCTCCTTACTGGGGGCGACTGAACTCTCTGCTCTAACAATCTCTTACTCATCTGACACATCCACCACGCCGAAACTAACAACACAACATAACCATAACCACATCCACAAGGACCATATGAATCACTTGGCCCAATGTACTCCCTACGGTACATCCATACTTGTAGTACATCCATGTGCTGGACGAGCCTACTAATGTACTGCCCCTGGAAAAGAGATCCACTTCTCAGTCAGATAGTTTGCACCGTGCGATAAACTATAATACAGGAAGGGGGAAAAAAGAAAGGAAAAAAACACAGCCACAATAACCCCCAGCCGCAGCGGCTGTGCGGCCAAATCCACCACTGTAGATGACTTCAAAATCCGAGAAACAGCGACGGGATTACCGGATGCCGTACTATCATAGTAAGTCAATTTCACACATAGCCACGTCTACTAAAGTAAAACAACACCATCGAATGACACCGAGGTGCTGCTGCTGCTAGCCAATTCTATCAAGTAGATACACAACACAACACAAAAGCATAGATGATTCACAGTGAAGCCAATCACCGAGAGTACCCCGTGCTCCGTATACTATCTACCGACCTCCTGCCAAGACAATCCACTCCCCTTTTGACGAGATCATACTCGAAATAACGGGTGATTTTTTGGGGGGGAGGGGGGGTTTCTTCTTCTCCGGTACTTGGATAGCAAGGCAGGCAAGCAGGCAAGCAGACAAGCAAGCACTGTGCGAGTCGAGTATGCTTTGCGCATTTGATTATCTAAGCAGATAGAGTGCCAGCCAGTTAGCGTGGTTGGCCGTGGTGCGAGATGTTGAGAACTGAATTCCGCTATTTCAGGGTCATGCTGTGGAGCCAGATTGGAATCATCACAGCGCGGGATCAACAGACAGGTCACATTATCACGATCAAATCACTAAATCACTTACACCTCCTCTGCTGACTGGCGATGGATGCTCATTGTCAAAAGCCCGGACAACATGCAACAACATAGCAGCCACGCTCCGTCATCCGTCCCCTCAACACCAAACTACCCAGCTATGAAGAATACTGGACATGTCTCTTTTTCTTGCTTCAAATTGCATTGAATCTTTCATGCACCAGCAACAATAGCCAGTCCATTGTAAATCATCCTCTTGACAGCCCAAAACGTCGCTTGGCCCTGTGAACCCATCCCACCACCACCACCGCCACCAGTGGCAGCAATAGCAGGCACCCCGATACTCTCCACCTCGATCCTCCCTGTAGCAGTCTTGCGCACAGCCACAGACCCGTCAATTAGCAACGCGCCCTCGCCGCGAAACTCGGCGCTATGCCCAGACGCCTGCATCGCCCGCCGCAGATCCGCAAGACGCAAGTCACCCACGTGGAGCGGCTGCGCGACCGACCGCGACGCCGAGGCCATTGCTGTCGGCAGGACGTCGAGAGTCGGCACCACTGGTACTGCTGTCGCACCGTTGCCATGGGCGGCGAGTTGCCCATCCTCTCCCTTCTTTTCGTCCGTTGCTGCAGAGGCTTCATCCGTGGCAGCCTTGAGCCGCTTGTTTGACGTCTGCTCTTCCACCGCCACCACGGCGCCAGCCAAGTGTGGGTGCGTGTCGGCGCTGCCCGCGGAGCCCACGAGGCGTGCCGTGACGGTCACGATGCCGAGGCCGCGCACGTTCTGCCACTTCAGCCGGCGCACGAGTGGTTCGGCGAGCTTGACGACCCATGCGTTGGTATCTACGCTCGCATCGACCCACATGCCGAGTGCGGGCGTGTACACGTCCGCTTTGTTGGTGCTGCTTTCTTCCCCTGTTGACGACGAACCCAGTAGTTTCCTGCAGTCAGCTGCGAGCGCCAGTGTTTCTTCCTCATTGCCCGACACGAGAATGAGTTTGCGAGGCGCAATGAGCGGAATTAACATGTTTAGCGATCGTTTGTCGTGCAGGCCGCTAAAGTCGACAAAAGTAATGCGCAAGTTGACAGAAATCGTCTCCTTTGTTGTGATCAACCTGGACGGACCCAGGTTCGTAGCCTCTTCTTCTTCTTCCTCCTCCTCCGCACCGTCGTCTTCGTCAGCGTCCGCTTGCGAGGCATCTGATGGGTGTGCCATCGCCACGTCTTCAGAAGCAACCCTGTTCATTTGAGGCCGCTTGTTGCTGGCGTTGCCCTTTTTGCCGAAATCGTCCCACTTGCGCTTCTTGCCCAGTCCTTCATCGTCTTCTCTCTTGGTGGCATTCTGATCGTGACCCTCTTCTTCTCGTTCCTCGGCTTTGAGAAAATCCTCGGGACGAATCAGGTCTCCAAACTCGTCGTTCCTCTTTTTGCGTATGGGGATTGGGAACATTCGTTCTCTGCCCTTTTTATTGCGCACATCGAAATCGTGCACGCCTTTTCTCTTGACCAAAATGTTCACTCCAAGGTCCTCGTCTTTGAGCACAATTTTCTTTCTACTGGCTTGGCCCATGGTCGTGGATATGTTGAGAGCTCTGCCTTGCTGTTCATTATCCGACACGTCCGACTCCGTAGAAGACTCGGATGAGGCATCGTCGACACCGTCTACCACGCCTTCCAGAGCCGTCGATCCTCCGGTTTGTAAAGTTGCTTGTAGCTGTCGTTGTGTGGCGAGCCACTGTTGGTATACTGCCAGGCCGTCCCCTTCCAATGCTTCCTTGGTTGTTTCTGTAACTTGGATCTCGCGTCCTCCGCCATAGACCTGCTCGACTGCTTCTCCGGTGGATGAATCGCCTACCGCAACTCCATCCTGCCGCTCGGTCCACAGGTTCCAAAGCGTCCTCGAAATCGATGGCGCGTCTTGTGAGCTGAGAGTCGGCTTCTCGGTCAAAATCACGAGGTTCTTTGGGTCCTGGGCAATGGATTTGAGAATCTCCTTGGAAAAGCCCCATTCCAAACTGCGGTCGCTAGCCAGAATGACCAAACCTTTTGTCCAGTTTTCTTCGGTAAATCTGCGCAGCAGACGCTCGACTTGGGTCTTTCGCTCCAACAACTTGAGATGCTTGAAATCGAATGGTCCTGCCGACTTGCCCTTTTTGTCTCCATTCGCATTTTTGCTTGTATCGGCTACGGCTTCGAATTCGCGCACAATGTTCTCGTCCATCCACTCAAACATACTCCGCGCGTGCCGTAAAGTACTGTTGATGTTCCTGGCAGCCAGGTAGAGGTGGGCTTCGTTGAGTGTCCGGGAGTCGCTCCTGGCAGCTTCTTCCCGCCAAGCATGCTCCATGAGATAGGACAACTCAAGCACACGCGCACTTGAATCGACCGGTATAAGGACGGTGCCACCTTTAGAAACACATTGCCGAATGTTTTCCAGAAGCTGCTCGTCTCGTTTGGAGCGCGCAAGTGGTGTTGGTGTTCTGCTGCTACACACGAGCGCGGTTGGCTTGCGCAACTGCTCGATAACCTCTGCTCCACCGTGACCACCTCCCAGCCATGCTGCGCCTGCAAAGACATTTTCACGGGCCTGATTCCAGTCCACAGCATACACAATCGATTCCAGTCCATGTTGAATGTGCCATATGGTTCCACCAAGCGTGTGTCCAGAATTGTACGCCGTAATCGTGAGGCCGTTTAGAGGAGGTGAGAAGGGCGACGGTAGCGGTTGATGGGGCTGCGAGTATTTGAGGGGTTGTATGAGGGAAAAGTACTTGGCAATCTCCTCAGCGGTCGGTGCCTGCCGCAGGAAGTTGTCCTCGTGGGTGGTCGACTGCGTGTACGTGTACGAGGCTTCGTTAAGGGAGCTCTGATTGATTGTCGTCGCTGCTGCGGGTGTGGAGGCGTAGAGGTCTTGGAGGAGGGTTCGGCCCAGGTCAATGACGGGTCGCGTTGCGTAGACTGGGATGCGCGTGAAGAGTGGAAAGTTCTTGCAGCAGTGTGCGTATGCGGCAATATGGGAAACGGTCGCGTGGGTGAGGAGGATCAGAGATAGAGTCGGTACGTGTCTGGGTTGCTGTTAGCCCTTGAGAAGTAAATGGGTTGGACGGAAAAGGCAGGAGGAGGCTGCACGCCAAGAGGTGTTGCTTACTTTTCGAGCTCTTTCAACTTGTTGGCGTCAAAGGACTCGTCCCAGCCCACATCAACGAGGACCTTGACGCCTCCATCGAGTTCCAGCAAGGATTGGGAAGCGGCCGACTCGGAGAGCGCGCCTTGGAGAGGGCAGAAGGTAAACATGGTCGCCCTGGAGTAGCTCCTCGTCTAGAGCTGCTTGTCCATTGGGTATTGGAGCCGATAAAATGAAGGCGCTGCCGCGTCTTTCTGGGAGAAGCAATTCAGTGGCTGCTGTTGGTGTCGAGAATTGCGCATCATTGGCGGTGGAGTCTTGGTGAGAAGGATGAAGCAGCTCTTTGTGGTAGTGATGTCGAACCTGCCGTTGATCGCCGTCAGGGCAGCCCGTCAAGCGTCCAGCGTACCAGAGGTGCCTACAGGGGGCTGCGGTGGGTACCTGGCGTGCAACTGGCCAGGCAGGGATTAGCGGCCTGCCATCAACTGGGATTCTCCTCCAAAACCCGCCAAGACCCCCTGTAGCGCGCTGGAAGGCCAGAACTTTGGTCGGCACGTAGCTGCAGCTGGCACTGGCCGTAGTGGTTGCATCAATTCGCAGCTGCTGCGAGTTAAGGCCAACTAAACCACATCGCTCCGTGGCCGACAAACCTCGTTCAACGTCTCAAGCTTGCTCTGGCCCAGACTGGCCCAGGTAAAACTCTACGCTCTTTAACAACCAACTCAGACTGTGCGTGTGGCCTCTTGATCGCGCAGCACCGTCTCGACCCTTCCTGTCCACGTCTCAAGATCACGATGCCAGCCGCGCCTCGTTCGCTCTGACCTTCTCGACGCCCTTCCACCCTTTGCGCGTCAATTCTCTCGACACTCCTCCTGCTCGGCCCTCGATCGAACGACGAACCTCATAGCGAATAGGCATCCTCTCAGGCATCTCTCGAAGCTCAAAGTACTATCCTCGACGGTCGATACCCCCATTGTTCTCCCATCACGCGAGAAGATAAGGATAGCCTTTGCTTCGAACTCGCCACAATGGACCAATATCACGCCCTCGGTGCGGGCCAACCGGGCCAACCCGACCCTAACGATCCATACAACCAGTACAGTCAGTCGGCGCAGGCCACGCCAAACCAGTTCCAGCCTCCAGTTGCTCCCAATCCCTATGCGCAGCAGCAGCAGCAGCAGCAGCAAGGACAGCAGGGCCAGCAGTTCTATGGCACCCCCTCGCCAGTGCAAACACAAGGCTACTTCCAGGGCCAGGCGCCTTCGCAAGATGCGTCCGACATCAACGCCCAGATGGCTGGCATGTCTCTAGGAGCAGAAGGACGCCAGACAGGCACTGGCAAGAGAAAGAAGAAGGACAGGCACGCATACCATGCCGTCGAGGCTCAAGGAACCTCGCAGGCTTTCAACGGCATTCCTCCTGCTGGAACCCCTGCCACGGCCTTCCTCAACGCGGATCCCTCTGGGACCTCTGGTTTTGTTGGCCAGCCAGGCATGGCCAGCCAGACTCAGTTCCCCGCTCCTGCTGGCGGCGCCTACACACCTGGCAGCGTCGCTTCGCCCGCCGAGTTCGCGGCAAGACACACTTCTCCGGAATCTGCAGTTTCGACTGGGGGACAAGGCAAAGTGTCCCAAGATGACCTGCCGAGTGTCCCTGTGGCTCGTGATGCTGCGCAGCAATACTATCTCAGCAACATATACCCAACATTCGAGAAACTCGTGCCCCCTCCGGCTGCAACCTCTTTCGTCGCCTTCGATCAGGGCAATTCTTCGCCCAAGTTCGCTCGCTTGACAATGAACAACATCCCTGCGTCGGCCGAGGCTTTACAAACCACCGGTCTGCCTCTGGGTCTCATGCTGCAGCCCCTGGCCTCCTCGCAGCACGGAGAGGCGGAAGTGCCTGTCCTCGACTTTGGCAGCCTTGGCCCGCCACGTTGCTCCAGATGTCGAGCATATATCAACCCCTTCATGATGTTTCGGTCCGGTGGCAACAAGTTCGTTTGCAACCTCTGCACACACCCCAATGATACCCCGCCAGAGTACTTTTGCGCGACCTCGCCCCAAGGCATTCGTGTGGACCGCGACCAGAGGCTGGAGCTATGCCGAGGCACAGTGGAGTTTGTGTGTCCCAAAGAGTATTACAACAGAGAGCCCGTAGGTCTGCGGTGGCTCTTTGTCATTGACGTTACCCAGGAGGCTTACAACAAGGGATATCTCGAGGCCTTTTGCGACGGCGTTTTGGCAACCCTCTATGGTGCAGAGTCGGGGGACAAGGACGAGAACGGCGAGGCCAAGCGGAAGCTGCCACCAAATTCGAGAGTTGGCTTTGTGACTTACGACAAGGAGGTTCACTTTTACAACTGCAGCGTGAGTTGTGATGCAAAGTGTATGCTAGATGGCTGTTTCACTGACCACAAATTCATAGGCTGCGTTGGAACAAGCTCAAATGATGATCATGCCGGATATCGAGGATCCATTCGTGCCGTTGAGTGATGGCTTGTTTGTGGATCCAGAAGAGTCAAGGTACGTCTTCAATGGCCCAGAGTTACAGTCGCGAGAGAAACAATACTGACCATCATTTCAGAGCTGTGATTTCGTCACTTCTTACAAGACTCCCCCAAATGTTCTCGGCCATCAAGAACCCCGAGCCTGCTCTGCTTTCGACGTTGAATGCCTGTGTTTCCGCTCTGGAAAAGACTGGTGGCAAGATTATATGCTCCCTAGCAGCCCTGCCAACTTGGGGTCCTGGCCGTCTTTTCATGCGAGATGATGGCAAGCACCCGGCTGGCGAAATTGACAAGAAGCTGTTTACGACCGAGCATCCCGGCTGGAGAAAATTGGCCGAGAAGATGGCAGCTTCCGGCGTGGGCGCCGACTTTTTCATGGCCGCACCAACCGGTGGCTACCTCGATATTGCGACAGTGGGCTATGTTGCCGCTTTGACTGGCGGGGAAACATTCTACTATCCCAACTTCATTGCCGGTAGAGATAATGCCAAGCTCTCGCTCGAGGTCAAGCATGCCGTCACACGAGAGACGGGTTACGAGGCTCTGATCAAGGTCCGATGCTCGAACGGATTGCAAGTGTCGGGATATCACGGAAACTTTATACAACACACATTCGGTGCAGACTTGGAGATTGGTGTCATTGACGCTGACAGAGCCATTGGTATTACCTTCAAGCACGATGGCAAGCTTGACTCCAAACTGGATGCTCACTTCCAGTCAGCGCTGCTGTACACAACGGCAAATGGCGAACGCAGAGTCCGCTGCTGCAATGTGGTTGCTAGTGTCAGCGACATTGCCAAGGAGAGCATCAAGTTTGTCGACCAGGACGCCGTGTACTCCATTATCGCCAAGGAGGCAGCAACTAAGCTGGCCGGCACTTCAGCCTCCCTCAAGGACATCCGCAATGGAATCCAGGAAAAGACTGTCGATGTCATGGCTGCATACAGAAAGCACTTTATTTCGCAGAGTTACCCTCCAGCTCAACTCGTCATGCCCGACAAGCTCAAAGAGCTTTGCATGTACATGCTCGGCCTCATGAAGTGCCGTGCCTTCAAAGGTGGCAATGAGACGTCCGACCGCCGCGTGCACGAGATGCGCATGATTCGCGGCATGGGCTGCCTCGAAATAAGTCTGTACCTCTACCCACGCATGATTGCCCTGCACGACCTGCAACCAGAGGAAGGCTTCGCGGATGCGACGACAGGCCACCTCAAGCTGCCTCCTTCAATGCGTGCCTCGTTCAGCAAGGTTGAGCCTGGCGGTGTGTATCTGATGGACAATGGACAGCAGTGCATTCTGTGGCTCCACGCGCAGACGTCGCCGAATCTGATCCAGGACCTGTTTGGTGAGGACAAAACCAAGCTGCAGGATCTCGACGCGTACATGAGCGAGTTGCCTGTGCTTCAGACGCATCTCAACGCACAGACAAGGAACATTTTGGAGTTTTGGAAGACGACGCGGGGCTCCAAGGGCCTGACGATCCAGCTTGCGCGGCAGGGCATTGATGGAGCGGAGTACGAGTGGGCACGCGGACTCGTCGAGGACAGGAACAACGAGGCGCAGAGCTATGTTGACTGGCTAGTGGTAAGCTGATTCACGTTCCCATGCTGCCTGCCCTCATACTGCAATCGACAAGCTTGCTAACATCAACATCTACAGAACATACATCGCATGGTGCAGCTTGAGCTCGCCGGACAGCGGAAGAAGGAGGTTGAAACGAGCGAGGGCTCAACGCTCGGCAGTTTTGCGGGCTTGCGGCCGGCATACTGGTAGTCTTGGATCGTGGATGCGTTGAACGGTTCGGACCGCTTTCCAGAGCGCATATACAATATCAAAATTTTTAATGTCACAACAGCGGTGAATATTCACTTCAAAAGCGCATACGTGAGAGTTGCAAGGTGAAGGTGTATGTATAGACCCATTCCTGTGATGTTCAAGAGACGACACTGGGAAGGCAGTCTGGTGGGCACAGCGCGAAGCTAGAGTAAAGTGTGGTTACTATGAGGACTTCATCGCGCATCTATCCCTCGTCATGAGAAGCGGTATGCGCTTGCTCACTTGTTCATGCACTACATATCCACAACAAGCCACAGATCATCCACACTCGGTCCACGGGACTATGATGAATAGACAGGTCGACAGGTCATATTCAGGGGAAAGAAGATACTGCAGTAATGAGAGGTCTGTAGCGTGGGTGGCTGGCTTACCTAGTTGGCTTACCTAGTTGGCTGCGTCTAGATGGACGGGGTTCTGGCTTGCTTCCAGACAGGACCGCACCGCTTCTTCTTCTTCTGCTGCCCATTTGAATCTTCCCCGAGTGAGTCTACTCGTTCTTAGACATACAGGCCCTTTTTTCTGCTCCCATGTTCTTTTTCTCCTTTCTCACGCACTCTTGAACTGCTCCTCTTCCAGCCTGTCTCACAGTCGATGGAGATTGCCTATAGGGAGGGGGTATATCCATGTTTCTTGTGGCATGTATGTATGCTTGCATGCATACATGTATATATATGTACGCAAGCCTCGATCGAGGCCGTGCTACTCGATCTAATACATTCCGCAAGTGCTTTTGGTTCGTGTACGGGTCTCGACTGTGTCTGTGATCTTCGGATGCGAGAAGGAGACGAAGTAGAGAAGTGGCGTTTGGGGCGGTGTCTGTGTGTCTGTCTGTGTGTAGATGGGTTGGCGGGTTGGGCGGACGGGTTTCTGCAGTGGATGAGGTGGAGGGAGATTGGAAGCTGGTCGAGTTGGGCTACCGGCTTCAGGAAGGAGATGGGTACATAATTAAAGCTACTTTGTGGCGAGTTTTTGGGTACTCGTACCAGACGGCTGGGAGTGTGTCAGTATGGCCGAGGAGGATGTCGTCGGTTTGTGACGGAGTAGAGTGAGATAGGGGTGATCAATGGTTTGGATTTCAGTGTCAAGCTGTGCACGCACAACGGGTGTGTCATTTCCACCGTAGGAACACAAGCTGATCATGATAAATCACCGTCACTTCGAGACTCGAGAGATGGAAAGCGAAGTGTTATCAAGAGAATGTCGATGGGTTACGTCGTTTGTCCGAGTAGAAGTCTGAAATAGACGGGAAACCTTGGACTACACAATCTACTGGCAAGGCTCTGCCATTTGGTCCAGCCTATAGATAGCCCACCGAACGACTGGCACTTACGTGTAGTATAGTGTTGTAAAAAAACAAAAAAACAATGGAGCAATGCCAAAGAAAATCAGCATTTGAGGTCTGAGACTGAAGGAGGCTAGAATATACAATTCGCTCACCAACGAGCATCTATCCCCAGGTCCTCCTGTTGATAGATCTACCTACCTACTTGATACCTACTTGCGCCGTCTAAACGACCAATATCCCTAGGTATACAGATATATAGGGTCTACGCATCTAGATCTAAGACCATCTCTGTGCGCGCGCGCTCTCTCTCTCTCACGTACACACACTCCCCTGTAAAAATACAAGTATACTTGAGTACCTTATTTAACTTGCATCTCGGCAATCTAAGACACACGCGATTCAGTAAGAAGCAAGCCAAAGATACTCCCCGCAAATGCCTGACCGCCAAAGATCACCCTTACTTCCCCTGAATCCCCTGCTTTGGGGTTCCTCGTTTTCCAAACAAAGTCTGGCATACACAAAAGTCTTGAAATGTCCTGGGCTTCCACTCCATAACGAATTGAGCCTGATCACTGATAATTCTGTGTAGTATTGCAATGCCCCAACCCGCCCTCCTCTCGGTCTGGCAAGTTCATTCTGGACGGGTTTGGTAAGTCGGCCTGAACGGATGGATAGGGCGGAATGGTTGGGTAGCCGACACACATACACCCACACCTACATACATAGGGCTGCAGGTGAGGCTTGCGGCCAGAATGGAGAGTGAGTGTGTGAATGTGAGCGACCCTCGGATCTAGGGATGACCACTGAAACGGAACATCGGGGGAAGCGGTGAGGCCCGGCGAAGAGGGTATGGTTGCTTTTGGAAGTACTACCAGCCGCGATTTCGTAGGAGAAAAAGAAGACGGTTGTTGGAGATATATCTTGGCTGCGTCGAAATCAATGCTTTATGGGGTCGTGACGTTGTGCTTTTGTGCGTTCCTGTGTGATGGATAGCCTCCCAGAGGAAGAGTATTGATGCTGTAATTCGTCTGAGAAAGTGAACGATCACATCGGTCTCAATAGACGGAAAACCATCACGATGCAGCTATGGACTCTAGAAATTGCATCATTCAACCATCCGAACTTACTCTGTAGACCGGTCCTCAACAAGGTAATCATGTTAGCGACTTGATTTACAACATCTTTGAAAAGGGCTATCGAGATAATCAAAATCTTGCTTACACCATCAGTCACATGTAGCCATTCTGCTCGGCGAGTGACAGAAAAAAAAAAAGGCGAGAAATGAAAAGCAAATACAGATGCTGTAGACGCCATGTGGCTTTTGTACCCAACCAGCTGGAGATGTTTCCTTTTGCCCTTTGAAGAAGTAAAGCACATGCCCGAGACCAAGCCCGTCAAAGGGGCTGGCCCTCGATGACCCAACAGCCCACTCTTCGTCTCTGGTTGGTGTGCACCGTCTATACAGTTTGTAGATGCGTTCGGATTCCTCTTCAATTCAACCCTGCGCTGAGCAAACGGATGTTGCTTTTCTTCTCTCGCTCTTCCTTTTTTCCTGGTTTCATTCTTTGCATTCATCAGATCAGCAGCATCGATTGTTGTTTGTTTTGCTGGTCTCTTTTCAGTAGAGTCAATCTTTCTTCAAAGTAATCGCCGAGCTGAGCCAGAAGGAAGCCCAGGCTACGCACCGCCACAAACTCTTCTTTGGTAAACGTAAGGGGGAAACACATAATGATGAGCCTCGTAGGTTGCACGAACGCACAGCAGCTGCGTACGACGTCGCGCTGCGTTGCTAGCTTGCCTTGTCACGTCACCCTTGATCTTTGTCCGACAGACTTTGACAGTGCCATGGAACTCGATTGTCCATTCCATTGAAGAGCCTAGAAGCAAGACAAGATCTCCAAAGTATAATGAGATGGTTGGCCAAATGCACTTGAACCAAAATAGCAGTGAATTAGTGAATGGTAAAGCCATCCATAGAAGCCAAAAGGTCAAATATCCAAACAGACGGACTAGTGATACCCGCGAATGAACCAAGCCGGAAAATCCCTTTTCTGGTTTTTCTTCTCCCCGTTGATCGTAAAAGCCCACCTCCCTAAATCCATCGTGTGGATGTTATAAAGCTTCCAGAAATAAAATAGAAACAAAAGTGAAGAACAAAAACAACCAAAAAGCACAGTAACTCCGTATGGAAAACGCCAGCCAGCCCGCCCAATCCAAACGAACCCTCCACGAAGCGCCGCCCACTGTCTTACATTTTTCCTTCAGCCTTCTTCTTTCTTTCCCCAGAATTCTCACCAATCACGACATCAGGTTTTGCACACCCATCCGGGTGTCGGGCTCCGTCAGCACTCTCTTCACTTCTCCGCCACTGAAAATGTGCGAAAAGATGTCAAAGTCAGTTGGGTACGCGGAGTGGTGCTGGTGGTGGTGACTGCTGCCGCTGCCACCGTTGCCACCGCTGCTCGACGCCTTGCCTTTCCCCTTGCTAGACGAAGAACCTCCATTCCCACCCGTGCTTCGGCCTCCCTTCTTCGCTGCATCCTCGAGAATAACCCGCACGGTACTCTGCGTGCGGTCCTCAAAGACAAACGCAACATTCTCGATTCGCCCGCGCAGGTTCGGATCCCAGAGAAATACCTCACGCCACATCTCGGCCATCTCCTGCGGTGGGTTGCGGTACGATCCCAGGCCAAAGTCCCCGATCACAACGCTGTGGATGCCGTTATAGACGGCAATGGTGAGTGCCGCGCGGAGCTTGCGCTTGGCGAGCTCGCGCTCCTTTTCGAATGAGTAGCGGCTTCCGTTGGCTTGCAGCTTGGGCCAACGTGTAGGAACCACCGAGATGACGGGCAGGTTGCGCCAGTCGCAGGTTTCGCGGGGCTCATAGCGGTCGTGGGGACCGCGAAAGACGACTGTCGATGGAAGGATTAGCAGGTGGGCTTCCAGTCTTTTCAAATACAGCGGTGATCCTATAAGGCACATGTTCAAAAGTGACAGAAAGGAGGAGTGGCATACCAACGCGGTCAGAGTATAGCCCTCCTTCAGACGGTATCGGGTAATTGGTCTCCTTGGGCGTGGCTAGGTGTGCAGAGAGATTGCTTCGTCGACACAGACGCTCCTCGTAGCCCGAGACGCCCGTCTCCCAGTCCCCGCCGGGCCTCTTCTCGTTGGCGGCGCAGATGAAGGCTACCTTTGTGTTGCCGTTGGCAGTTGACCAGCACGTCGCAAAATCCACTGGGTCGCCCTCGCGAACCCCTGAGATGAAAACGAACCGTTAGTCGAATTACTTCGCCATGGGCCCGAGTCATGAGTGAATAGATCAGAAACTCACAAAAGTTGGGAGGACCAAGGCTCATGGAAGGTCGAATGGGAAGTTGGCTTTGAGTGATGGCTAGTGGTTGGGCATAGAGATCGGCATAGGCTGGCCATGATGGCGCGCATTTCTTGAGAAATCGTTTGGTCTCGGCAGCCACTTCTGCTGGCTTGGGTTTGGATGATCTGGAAGAGCTTGAAGATGGCATGATGTAGGATGATGATCCAAGGTAGAACCGTGTGGATATGAAGGCTTGGTCTTCCAGCGTGATCAGGTGGAATGCAAGCAGCAAAAGACCGGACGATCGTGGAGCGCACGTGATCACAGGAGTGTCTACAAAGATATCAAAGTCCCAGAAAGCGGTTGCATTTGGCTTGATATTTGCATTGGATGAGCAGGGCTTCGGAGAAAGGCCCAGCGAAGGGCCCAGATGGAGTATTTTATAATTTTGCCAAAGAGCCCAGATGGTTTTGAAGGGCTCATGTCGCCAACGAGATGGTGGGAAGAAATGTCTTCAATTTAGGCGTCAATCGATATGGAACGGACGGGGACGGGCCATTGCAAGCGAGCAAAGAAAGACCTTTGCATGGGTTGGTGTAACCACGTCGTTTGAACAAATCCACTCATGTCTTGGAAAGACCAGCAGCAAGCCAGCAGCAAGGCTCAGCAGCAAAGGCCAGCAGCAGATGGTGGACGGGAAGAAGGTTTATACTCAGCCTCCTGTCTCTGATCGCCAATTGTCGGGAAAGCCACCTTGTTGAAGAGCGGTATGCCCAAGTCGGACCACTTGATCCAGATTGATGATGAGCAGCTCAGTACTATGTAGGGGTGCAGAGCCAGGTCACAGCGGCGTCCCGCAACCTGCTACTGCAATCTGCCGCCGTTACACCAGATCTGTGTCACCTCGCAGAACGAAGGCTGCGTGGCTATCGCCTACCTCGACAGCTTTCTTCTTCTTCATCTTTCTACTTGCTGCAAACCATCGCTTGGATGAAACAATACGGACGGCACGGAGTCTCTAACGGTAGACTTGGGACTCATGAGGCAAATTCCTGTCACCAGCTCCAATGTCCCCAGTGGTAAGAGCAAGAGGGCAGGACAAGATCGTTTTCTGACGAAACCATCCGTGGCCACAGCCTCTGTGCGTTTGCACTCGCCCCAGAAACAAAACAAGAGGAGAAAACGCAAGAATGAGACCAGAAGAAGCGGTCAACGCAAAGAAGAAAACGTGTAAACAGCGAGATGCCTGGATAGATCTGCCTGCTCCTCATGTGTCAGATCGAACCCGACAGCGCGGGACGTCCCGTGCGGCATAGCAGCAAGATTTATTGCTAGCCAAACCAGACCAGATCGGGCGAAAGCTCACAAACGACATGGCCCAGGACCATCAATCTAGCTTTGGCGGCCAGATTCTGTTCGCAGGCGCATGCGCATACAGCCATGGCGTTGCAGTGTCTTGTGGAGATCTGAGCAGCATCTGGACGAGCCAGGAGGCCGGTACACTGTGACACAGTGGAAGCGGCAATCTAGCCCAGAGCCGTCACTGACAGCAGCTGGTATCCAGGCATCCCTCGACTCGCACAGCTTCATGGATCCAGACTGCTGGGACTGACAAGCCACGTCCATCTTGTCATTAAACCAGCGCCCACAGCCATCGCCGGTGTCGTGTCAAGAATGAATTCGGCGTCCACAGGCCGCTTGATGTCGCTGGCCAAACATTGCAGTGGGCGTCTTTGTCTTCGTTTGTCTTTCTGAAGTTCCAAAGTCGGTCAAGTACGGGACCCAAGTCAGTCTTTGCAGCCTCGTTTGGTGTCTCGAGAACAACGAGTTGTTCGAGCCATAAGATTCTCAGTACCACGTCGCAGCGCACATCTGGTGGTGCGCACACCCAAGCAACTGGACCTGAAGCATTCTTTAGCGTTCAGAGCCATGCACTGTTGGACTCCATCGCTACTCAAGGTTGAAATTTGCTCAGGACAGCCCTGGCAAACGAACAGTGCTCCGCCAATGTGACAAGTCAACCACGAGCCGCGACGTAGTGTGTGGAGGCATATGCACAAAGTGACACTGTGTTTGGCGATGAAATGGAGTCTGAGATCGGGTCTGGTCAGACTGGGACTCGACGACGGCGTTTGAAGGAGTGGAAACGCCGTCCTGGCGCGTTTGTTTGGATCGAAGTGGTGAGAGGTTGGAAGGGATCCAGCCCATGCGACGTCTGCCGAGGTCGGCTAAATTCCGGCGCGTAGAGCAGCAAGCGCGGTACTTGGGTACTTGGTTTCTGGATCTGGTGTGCTTATGTAACGCGCAGCTGCTGGGTCACTGGGCATTTCTGAGAAAGACGACAGCCTTTTTGGGTGACTGAACAGCGACCAGAATCTCGTCCCACGCAACTCTTTCTCGCTCCCAGACTCTGGTCCACTCTCTCGTTCCTATCATCCCTCGAAACATACACACACCAAGCAGAGCCATGCGTCCAGCTGGTCTGGCACTTTCTGCCAGATTATGCCAAAGACGCGTTGCAGCGGCCGTTAGTGGGCCGTCACGAATCTCACGATCAGCCCTCTCGAGCCGGCAGATATCAACCGGTAATGGCTCGCCGTGGTCGGTCGCGAAGCTGCTCGAGCTCGATCTGAGTGGACAAACGGGCCCAGAGGTTCCCAAAGTAGTCGTCAACGGCTTCATTCGCTCCGTACGGGCCATGAAGTCGCGGTATTTTGTTGCTCTAGGAGATGGCTCCTCGCTTGCGCCATTGCAAGCGCTCATTCCCAAAGAGCAGGCAGAAGGGTGGGCTTCCAGTTTTCCAGCATAGCATGACTTGGTCTTGACCTTGGTCCAAGTATTGACTCGATATGCCTTCAGCCTCTCGATCGGTGCTGCTATCCGCTTGACAGGATCCTGGGTGCCGTCGCCGGCTGCTGGTCAGTCACACGAGCTGCACGTCGACAACGTCCAGGTCTTGGGCCCTTCTGACGCAAAGGTATCACATTCTGATGCAGTCATGTCTCTGGCTGACCTGTCCTGTCCACGTGTTTGGCCACAGCAAGGCTAATCTGCTGCCCGTCATTAGACCTTCCCGATACAAAAGAAATATCAGACTCCTGAATTTCTTCGCACGATGCCCCATCTCAGGCCCAGGACTCCCTTCAACTCCGTCATGCTCCGCTTTCGATCCGAGGTAATCAGCAGTCTCACCCGGTTCTTTGCTAGCCGAGATTTCATTCAGACACAGCCCCCGATTCTTACTTCTTCTGACTGCGAGGGCGCTGGCGAGGTCTTCAGTGTCGTCCCCGCCACCAAGAAGGAGTCGGAGCTAGAGCACTCCTTCTTCCGCGGTCCCAAATACCTCACTGTGTCAACTCAGCTCCACCTCGAGGCCCTGGCTCAGTCTGTCGGGCGCGTGTGGACCTTGTCTCCCACGTTTCGTGCCGAACGCAGCGACACGTCTCGGCATCTAAGCGAGTTCTACATGCTCGAGGCAGAGATGGGCTTTGTGGACCAACTTGGGGGTGTTATGGACGTCTTGGAAGACATGCTTCGCTTCACTGCCACGGATCTCTACCAATCCCGCGTTGCGCAGGAGCTGAGAGCCCCAGCAAAGGACAAAAGCGCCAGCGATGCTGCAGGCGACCGGGCCTCGCCAGAACAAGTCAACGAAAGGTGGCAGGGTCTCATGCAGGCCTCCTGGCCTCGGTTGACTTACACGGAGGCCATCGAGATGCTCAACGCCGAGCACCATCAACTAGAGCACAAGCCTGTGTGGGGCGAGGGCTTGCAATCTGACCATGAAAAGCTTTTGGCACGCATTGTGGGCAAGGGCAAGCCTGTTTTCATCACCCACTATCCACGAGATATCAAGGCGTTCTACATGCTTCCAACTGCAGGGCGCGAGCACGTCTCGGCAGTGCGAGAGACAGTCGACTGCTTTGACTTGTTGGTTCCAGAGTTTTGCGAAATCGCCGGTGGCTCCATGCGCGAACATCGTCTGCCTCAGCTGTTGGACGCCATGACAAGGAACGGAATTGTTACACCAACCGAGGGCAGCACGAGTGTGGCCTCGAGTGATGAGTCGATTACGATTGCAGGACCCCTGGATTGGTACGCTGATCTTCGCCGCTGGGGCTGCCCACCCCACGGTGGCTTCGGCCTCGGGTTCGACCGCCTTCTCGGTTATCTCTCGGGCGTCCAAACGATCAGGGACACGGTAACCTTTCCCCGGTGGTACGGACGGTGTGACTGTTGAACAGAGGAATGGCATTTTCACCTTGAAAATGGGGCTACACAGCCAGGTCCTGAGCATCACAGCCTGGGTCATGCTGTGCTCGTCAAAGCTTACCTACTTTGGCAATTTGTGGCACGCCAGTCCCGCAATTGAGATCTGCAACTGGCTGCCAACTGTCTTTGTCGCATTTTGAATCAGCATGCGACTTGCCTCGCAGAGACTTGGCGGTGGTCTATGGCCATGTTCAAGAAAGTGAGGCTTGCAGTTGACAGGTCTCGAAGCCTGTTGTACGTGTCTTGTCTGCGTGGCCCGAAGCAGCCCGGCCCTAGCTCAAGTTGACCATCTGTGTGATGTGTGCAAACGCTGCTACAGATTCGGCTTGCCGTACACACGAGCCGGCGAGGGATCATACATGTGCGGACTTTTGAGGTCCAATATCCGCGACGACCTGCGCTGTTCAGGTCAGAATTCAAATCCATTGCCGCGACCGAGCCGGCGATAGGAGCATCGCGGTGACCTGATTCTATCCTGCATCAGATATACTCGCAGCAATCAACACAATCTCTCCTCATCCTCATCGACCCTTCTTAATTTCCGACATGGCTAGCTGTGGTGACAATGATTTCCGATCTTAAGCTACAGACGTAGGCTAACCAGCATTTGATTATTTAGTGATTGCTGGGCGTGGCTTCACGGAGGTGCGTGTCATATGCACCTTATTGTCGTGTAGCAATTTCATCGTCTTGAGTCTGGCTCACGGCTGAAGAGGCAGTGTCGTCAGGTCTTGTATGCCCAGGACAAGTCCCAAGATATTTCGTTCAGATGTTGCGAGTTCGTACGGAGGTGAAGGCGCGTTGAGGCCCAAGTGGGCGCCAAGCGTACGCTCAAGACGGTAATAACATCTATGACTGCGCGAATCTATGCGCTCACAGTTGGTCTGAGCCGATCGTTCAGAAGCCAGTCAAACCACTTAATACTCTGTGGATGCAGTGCATCGTTCAACAATTTTACTGTGACTTAGATTTCAAGGAGTGTGCATGAATACCCATGCAGCAAAGTCCACAGTGATACCAGCTGCCAAGGACTCATGTCGCCGGTGAGACTCCCTGATAGGCGAACCAGCTAATGACAATCCCTAGTCAGCTGAAACGCTATTGGCTCGGCACAAGATGGAACAATCCTTCTCTACAACATGGTGTGATTGCTACACGTGAAATTGTATAGGCCTTTCAGATAACCTGTTTCCCGGTCGATAACGTCTGTTCACGGATAGCATGATAACTTGAAGGATTCGATTTGAAAGGAATGCGCAGCTGGGCGCCTAGGCTATCAGCAATGTTCAACGAAGAATATTCAAAAGGATATAATCATGTCCGGGCTCAAAGTCATTCACTTTATTCTTAGGTCTGTTTTGTCTACGGGTCTTGTTGTATGGATCTGCTTTACAATTCCTTGATTCATTTCATCATGATTTATTCCTCTGCGCGTTTTCTCGTCACCTCGGCCCTCGTTGCGGCGGTAGCAAAGGCTCAGTCAAGCTTCCCCAGTGTCGTTGACACTGAGCTTGATGTGACATATGAGGGTCTCTATCGCAACAATATCGAGGTTTTCTTGGGAGTTCGCTATGGCCAGGACACGTCGGGTCAGAACCGCTTCAAGCCACCTCAATCCTATGTTCCCCCAACAAATAGCACAATAGCTGCACAGCAATATGGCCCAGCTTGCCCGCAATGGTATGGCGAAGGGTCCTGGTATCCGCCTTATACACTCAGCAACTACACGGCCATCTCAGAGGACTGCCTGACCTTGAACGTGGCGAGGCCGAACGGCGTGGCCGCCGATGCAAACCTCCCGGTAATGGTCTACGTCTATGGAGGCAGTCTTATCACTGGAGAGGCATCGGACGCGACAATTTTGCCTGATGGGCTCATTCTGCAGTCTATTGAAAATGAGACGCCTATCATCCATGTTGCCATGAACTACCGCTTAGGATGTAAGTAGATAGATAACCTGGAGCTGCGACGCAAGACGGAGAACATGATCGCAAAGCACTGGCTAATGTTCGCTCTACTTGTCTTAAGTCTTTGGCTTCGCACATACTCCAGAACTTGCGGCGGAGGGATCCCTGAACGTTGGTTACAAAGACCAGCGACTCGCTATGGAGTGGGTTCGCGACAACATCAAAGCCTTTGGGGGCGATCCTGAGCGCATCACAGTCTATGGACAGTCATCGGGAGGTAAGTAATCCGCATGCCACACCCATGTCTTTCTTCAACTGGTCGACGTCTATATCTAATAAAAAGCAATCCAGCTTCGTCTATTGGTATTCACCTGGTCTCTTATGGAGGCGCGAGACCCGTGCCCTTCCAACAAGCCATTTTGGAAAGCGGCACCTTTGACGTTGGCATCCTAGCCAACTACACACCAGTCCTGACACAAGAAATCATCGAAGACCTCAACTGCACGTCAGCTCTCACCAACGACACACTGGCGTGTCTGCGATCGCTTGACTCGGCAACCGTAGGCAACGCCTCGTTGGCACGCTATTGGATTGAGCAAGGCATCAACAGCGGCACCCTCTGGCTAGCAGCTGTTGACGGTGACTTTCTACCCGACTCACCCATCGACCTCGTCAACACAGGCCGGTTCGCCAGCAATGTCACTGTCATGATGGGCTGGATGGATAACGACCTCGCCTCGCTGACCAACGTATCCATCACCACGGAATCAGAAGTGCACACCGCGCTGCGCAACTGGGACCCGGACCTCACTGAAGCCGACGTTGAAGCGATGCTCGCCCACTACCCACTTGACGCCTTCTCCGCCAACGCCGCCGCAGGCCTCAGCCAGCAATTCTACCGCCTGACCCAGATCTACCGCGACATCGTCATGGCGTGCCAGCCAATCTGGTTCGGCGGTGCTCTCGCCGACAAAAACGGCGCCGACTCGGTCTACCTCTTTGAGTGGAACCAGACCATCCTTGATCCCATCTTCACGTACCTGTACGGACAGACGGGGCTCGGTGTCGGCGTCTTTCACGAGTCGGAGTTTGCCTACGTATTCGGGAACTTGTCGCACTACGATATTGATGGCTGGCCGTTTGACCCCACGGCAGCGGACTATGCGCTTGCACAGCGCGCGCCACGGTCGTACGCTGAGTTTGTCACGAGTGGGAAGCCGACGGGTGGAAACGACACATTTGTGGGCTGGACGCCGGCGTTTGCGAATGGAAACGGCAACGCGACGGGTATTTTTGTCGTTGGAGGTCCTAGCGAGGGTTTGTCGAGCCTTGGTGGTGCTGAGGCGGCGCCGGCGGTAGCTGTTCAGGACTTGGCAGATCGGTGTGCGTTTCTTACGCAGGAGGAGTGGTTGGTCAAGTTCAATATCTAGGGCTGACGGATGGCAGGTATCGCATCGTGTCTGGTGCATGCTCTTTGAGTATTTTCCACTTTGAAACATTACGTTGCAACTCACACGGCAAGAATCGTGAAAACAGCCAACGGGACTGGGTCATCATTGGAGGATCTCCGCTCGATGTATTCCGGCACTGTGTCTTTTTTTGGTTGAATGCTGGACTATGCATTGGAACTTGCAATGTATTATATTGAATCGTGCTCCATTTGGCCCAAGGTTTCATTCAATCCACCAAGGCACCTTGGCAACAAGCTGAAGCGACTCTCGTCTCGGGAGACCATGATACTCGTGAATCTGTCAAACAGCGCACGGCAGCATAGCGTGTACCAAGAGGAACGGCCTTGTGTCGTATTCCGCGTTCCATTTGCATTTTGGGAGTGGTTTGCCCTCGTATCTACAAGCTCTCTCGCAGTGGGACGGGGGGAACAGGAGAGAGGAGAGAGTGTGTGTATGTGTGTGTGCGCCTCAAATAGTGGACACTTAACAGACGCGAGCGAAAGATTCACGATTATGACCGAGATGTCTGGACTCTAGATCTTGTGTAGTTGGGCGCGAAGAAGTTGGATTCCTCTGGCACTATTGATACATATTTGAACGAGTGTGCCTGTGTACATCTCAGGGAGATTCGACATCAGTCTGATCCAGGATCCCGTCGCTCGCACGTATAAAGGTTCATATATTTCTACAGCCCCGAAGGCACAGCAGAAGCACCTATTCCTTACCTTCGTTTCTTGTTTCATTCTACGGGAGTCCGTCTTCTATTGTGAGCAGCACTCGAGTCTGAATCAAGGTTACCTTTAGATCCAGAAGCAGCAGTAGCAATAGCAGCAGCAACGACAACAACAACAACAACAATGTAGTCTGCAACAATCACCTCTAGCCAAGGCTTGTTCAGCTGCGTGGGCTCGTAAAGAAACGACCTACCTACTCGGGCCTCGAGTAAACATGAATCTGGATCTCTCATCTTGCCTGTTTCGTACTCGTTACGATGGTTCCTTGCCCCAATCTACATGTCCGCTCTTTGGCACCTACACAGTCGTTTGAAATACAGCCAAGCCAGGCCAAGCGTCCCAGCCCAGCCGCGCATTGATGGATTTCATTGGATTGCGTATTCCATCATCTCAGTAGCACAGCCCTCTTCTGCTTTGCGCATTTTAATCTTGTGGCTGCCCTGCCCAGCCCTGCCCAGCCCTGCCCAGCCCTGCCCAGGCCAGCCATCCTGCAGTGTTCCCAAGCCTCTTGTCAAACCCAGAAAAAAAGAAAGAAAAAAAAAACCCTCGATACACATTGGGGGTTTTCGCCCTTGGCAAAAGAGCCATACAAGTACCTAGGTACCTCGAACCGGACAATGTACAATGTGTACGCGCCAGGAACTCGATTCCATATGTAAGTAAGCCCAAGGAGAGGGAAAAAGGACCCCCAAAAAGATGGAGTTGAAAGGTGGGAGGGACGCGTAAGCTTCTCTTCTAGCGGCTCCGCTTCAATGCAACGCTCCCAAATCCACATGGCAAGCCATGCTGATGGGTGTGGGTTTCTGGATGGATTTGATGTGCTAGGGCCGTCCAGCAAGCGAAGAGTGACACTCAAGATTGGCTTTTTGGGTGTGCGTTTGTTTGCTCGCTCTGGGCCACCCACCCCTCGCCAAGAATCCCACATGCCGTTCCTCTTTCCTCAACACAATCGCGATGGTAAGATAGGGGACAGACGGAATGTCACTTGGTGTACTCGAGCGCCAAGCCTTTTTTGTTTCTGCGCTGACGTATGTCTTTGATTGCTGCTGTTGGTGATGTTTGGTCTTTTTGCTGTTGGGCAGTCTTGGGAGCTCGCAACATGAATCCATCGTTTCAGGCAATCTCAGGTATCATTCCACCATCCTCCACTGACCAGATGGAAGGGCGGTCTTTGCTTCGTATTCTGATCATCTCGCTGTGGATGTTCTCAGCTCAGCTCCAAACGACATTGCCCAGATACATGGCGGATGTACTATATACATCCATCCGTAGGCGAAAGCCAGAACGACTCTTCTTCATCTTTCTGCCACCGGAATAAAAAAGTCACTTGCCAGGCCATTGATTGGAGTGTGGGAACCAGCACACACTTTCTCTACCAATGCTACTATCCCCCAACCCTGCACCAACCCCCCTTGCTGGGCCGGCGCTATTATTGTCCACGGATTAAGCTTGATTTTCCCTCTGCAGTCCGCTGCGGACGGGACACGGCAAGCTCCATGGAGAAGAAGAAGAAGAAGAAAATAAAAGGGAAAGGGGATTGCGTGGTCAACTGCATTCCAGACACGCCAATACGCTGGGTCCACGGGATGGGACACTTGTAGATTTGCACTGTATCGCATAAAAGTAGCAGCGTGTATACATCGGCTGTATACGCAATGTACCGCTACCCGAGACGGCTCCGAGTACATCTGCACACTCTTCCCACCGCATCAGAGAAACGTTGTCGCGCCCAGCATGCTGCGAGGAGAACCGAACAGGATGGTCGGCTCATCTGCTGTTGAACCTTTGCCTTTTTTTTTTTCCTTCTTCTTTTTTTTTTCTTTCTCTTATAGCTCATTGTGAGTTGCATGCGTCCAGAAAAGGTCAGGGTCGTCCGGACAGAGACAGCTGGAAATGGTCACATTGTGCGTGCCAAGCTCTTGGACAAGACTGGGCAGAATTCAAAATCATACAATCCAACAAGAGAGGGGCTGCGAGTCATGGATGAACTCATGGCGCGAGAGGTAGGAAATTCCATCATGATGTTTTTTTGCTTGGGAGGCTTCTTGGCAAGAGTCCGATTGTCTGGCTGAACTGTTGCCCGTTGGTGGACTCTTGTGCGCGTTTGGCAGGCCGGAAAGGGCGGTGGCTATGACATGGCACCAAGTACGTACAACAGAGACGGTACCTATTCTCTTTCTTGCGTGGTTGACTCGAGTCCAGATTCGTTTTTTGCCAAGCCTTCAAGCGAATGAGCTTAAAAAACCTTGTTCGACTCTGCATGGTAGTACGAGAGCAGTAGAGTGTGGTGGGTGCCGTTGCTGCCAGGCCGCAAGCATGTATCCATGTATCCATGGTATCCATGTACTCATGTATCCATGTACCGTACGCAGCTTTGGCTACCACTAGTACTAATGCTTGCGTGGCTATCCAAGAGTACTGCGGTACAAAGTACAGGGGGGCTCACCGTGTCATAGTACCCGGGCAGGATACTAGTACTATGTACTACTATGATGTATAGTAGTAGTATATCATCCAAGCAGTGGAATATCATTATACCCTCGCCCCACATCCCAGGGCTTCCCTGCCTCGGCGCTGAGCGGCTCACGCACCATTGCAATTATTTCCGAGCTTTCCTCCTCCTTCTTCTTTTGCCAGTGGTACTCACTGTACACGATGCCAGTGGGAACGTGGGTAAATGCTTCCTGGAGAGGATCAATCAATGAGATAAAGCCCAGCAAACGAAAAGAAACAAGAAGGCAACCAGAGGGCAACCAGAGGGGAAGGGTTTCTCCACCCATCGGATCGGATCAGCTTCCATGGGGGTCGGTCCCTGTGGCCATACGTTCACTATCCATCCGGCACGTCGACCCAGGATCTGGGGGGTCGCGGCCTATCGCATTGACGCACCGCGCATCAAAGGATTCCTGGGACGAAATGGGATGGTCCGGATATGCACATGAGCTGCTCCTCTTGCATCTGTAGCTGCTCAAGCCGTATTGCCAGCAAAGAAAAAGGAAAATGGTGCGCTGGAGAGAGCCCTCGTTGTCGTGGCGTGCTTGTTTCCCTTGCTGACCCGGGGGGCGGCATCGGGTTTGCGATGGCTCCCCCCCCCCCAACCTCGCATTCCCGCTTGTGTCGGCACGCCGGAGGAGGGGGGGCAATGGTCCAACCCCTGCTCATATGTATGTAGTAGTATGTACCTGCCTTCACAATGGTCAGGCCCCTACTGAGGTGCTGACGTTTGGGAGATGGTGCTTATTCTTGTGTTTTGCCCTACCTTGGTCGTGCGGTGTGGGCTGCCGTGCTGAACTAGGCATGATGAATCTTGTTTGCAGCATCCGTGTGTCCCGAGTGGGCTTGCAACAGGTAAAAACCATGTACTATGTACGGAACTTTTTGCTTTCCTCGCAACCCAGTTGTGTAAGCCGGTGCAAGGCTGCAGGGAGGGACAAGCTCATTGTTGCAAGCCCAAAGAGAGCCCCTTCTGTCTAGGAGAAAACGCGTGGGCCAACGTAAGCTTGTCATCGGTAGGGCTGTTGGCTTGTACTCCCATTTTTATTTTTATTTTGACGCGCGACCTTTGTAGTGAGGCTAAGCGAGGCTGCGAGGCTGCGAGCGAGGTTTTGCTGTGTCGTGTGTGAGTGTGTGAGTGTGTGTGTGTGCATATTGTCCTCTTGGAGATTCCTAGCTCACTTGAACGATGAGGGTCCTATATGATTTGGCGACTTTGTTATAGTAAATGCAAGATAGTATGGTAGACCCAGTCAGTATATTAGACTTTCTCTCCAGTCCACACCACCGGGCTGTATACTTTTCGAACACACCTAGGCGATAGGACAGCTCTGCTGTGCATGTACGTGCACATTATTATGCATGAAAATCCCTTTCCCTTTCCGGCACCGTCACGAATCTTCAAGACCACGCAGCCAACACTGTACAGATAACTTCGAAACAGCGCAGCTGCATGACTCCGAGACGCCGTGGCTTTCTCATTCGCTGCTTGTGTGCAAGACTGCAGATCTCTGTATGGCATCATCGTCTGTTGAGTGGGTTCAAAAAACCCACACGTTCATGTCCATACCAAAAGCCTTGAAAGAAAAGAGAGAGCGAGAGATATCGTTCAAGGAAAAGGATCATCGGACCACTGGTGGGAGACGACGGCCACCGCAAAATCTCGGCTCGGAGGACTAGTGGTATTGCCACTCCGATAGAGTACTGATACTGTCATCCAGCTGCTATTGTGGATTCTGCAGGTCAACTCTGTATAGGCGTAGAGATAGTACTTGCCTGGCTGTCACTTTCCCAGACAGTATTATACTCTGGTCATCATTTAACCTCCCACATTCCGCGTTGCATGTCAGACGGATATCAGAAAAGCTTGGCATTTTTTTCTTTTCAAGAACTGGCCATGCATGGACGGGGGGGGGGGGCGTTAAGATCCCGGTAGAGAAAAAAACCCGCGCAAGCCAAGAGACTGATTCCATCTCACTAGATCATTTGTGGCACTTCAAACGATGGTGTTGGGTGTGTTCAATAACTGCCGACGTGCACAGTAATGAACGAAGTAAGCTGACTTGCCATGGTTATTATGAGTGCTCGCTTTCCAGTCTCGTGGCTGGGGTTCGATGAGAAGGCAAGGCTTGACTCTTATTTCTAGTGATGAGAATTAGAACTATTGGCCCACTCTGGTACAGAGCATCATAACGTGATGCTGTTATTTCCATGTGATTCGTTACTCTCGGCAGGGCTGTGTTTGCTGGCTGGCATCGAGACGGCATAGTCACGATGCTTGTATATTCCGTACTAGTCGAGTAAGTGAGTCACGAGATCAGAAACCTCGGTGAGCGCTATCGTCGTTTTGTCTTGACTTTCATGCCCGAGAGCAGCTGTTGGAAAGCAGTGCGGATGGACGATTGCCAAAGAGGGCTCCTGTGGCTGTGTTTGTTGGTCTGTCCGGCTCTCCACTGTCATTCGGCTCCTTTGGGCCTTGTGTCGCAACTCTCACCACCTGGAAGACGCCATTGTTCAAAATGCCTTGCTCTGTCTGTCGCAAAAGAAGAAGAATGAACAAATGAAAAAATGAAAGAAAAAAAAGAGTGATTGCAGAACGCGGATCACGCGCCAGCTTTTCCAGCGTCGCCACGGTGGCTTGACTGGCAAGCCGAGCTAGCCAAGACGTACTTGGAAGTAGTATGCAAAAGTACTGGCAGTCATTGGAGTATCGCAAAAAGCAAAGTGATGCTTGGCATTTTCAAACCCCTAGCCGTGGTGTCGCATGTGACAGGATAATGGTTGGCACGCCTGGCCTGGCCTGTCACTCTATAGCTGTACTCCGTCAGCTCATCATCTACATGGTTGTTTCGGAGAAACAGAAAAGGACAAAGAAAAAGCAAAAATGGTCAAGCTAGCCACCATGCCCCGTTCTACCAAGGGGAATGAATCCTGCATCACGCGACACACATGTGGTGGAATGCTGGATCAACTCGATCGCGGATCCGGACAGACAGACAGACAGACAGACAGACAGACAGACAGACAGACAGACAGACAGACAGACAGACAGACAGACAGACGGCGGCTTGCCGTACTCTTTCAATCTCTTGGCAGGAGTGCACATCATCTGCCGAACCTGTATTCTGCTGGTTCCAAGGGTGACGAGGAGATTTCAGCAGTATGCGTTGTCACTGAGAAGCAGAACAGAGGCGGACTGATATTGGGATCCTACAGCGACAATGTCTGTCAATATCTGCGCCGCCATGTGTACGCAGGCTTCAAATCAAACCCGTTTTTATTACCGCATCCGGTAATAAAGACCTGGGAAGCCACTCCGCACTCTGTGATTCCAACTCGTTTCTCTCCCGACTCCACCAACATCCGTAGCCTGTAGACGAGTCCAGCATTTGTCAACGTGTCATGTTGATCAGAATAAGACAAAATCTCATGCCATTGAGCAACCATCAAACACTATTCTATTCTTGTACCACATATGGGAAGGTGTGAAATGTTTCAATGGGGGGTGGCACACAAGTAGCTCCGTCTGAAAAATGGGGAAATGCTCGGGTGGTGTGATTTGACTTGACACCGATCCCAGTTTTGTTTGGGCGTGGATACAAGTCACTCGAATCAATCAAAATAGAGGTTTCTCATTTAAGCTTATGCACCCGGTCAAGTGAGACCATTCGAATGTCAACCTCTCGTCTCCTTTCTTCTCGACGCGATCGGTGGAAACAAGCCCCTTCAATAGATCTCACCTTGTTTTGCCCCCTCTCCCCTTTTTTTTTTTTCTTCTTCTCTCTTTCAAGGCTTGCTTACTCCCATCAGCCCTCGGTAGCTTTTCGTTGTGCTCTATCGCTTTTCACACGGATGTGGTGCGGCATGTATCAGATCTCATGTCTCGTCGGTGCGTGTACACATGTACGCAAGCGGCTGATACGACTCCAAAATTGAGTTCAATGTTCTCCATTCCACATATATTGAAAGCGTGTTCTTTTTTTTTTTATCTTCTTTTTAATTAACTCCTATGTACTTGGCTTAATATTCGAATGCATGACATTGAAATTGTTCATTCGGAAGTACATTACTTGTGAAGATCTCATCAGCCCCAATGTGCCAGACGAGAGATACTCATGTATTGTATTGTTGGTGTGTCACACAGCAATTGCTTGGCTCGGCTGCCCGCTTTGGGATCCGCCGCTACGTATGTACAGCCTGCATCATCGCCTTTTTTTTTTTCACCCAACAAAAGTTTCGCTGCGGCAGATTTGGGTACATCATCTTGAGTACTTTTTGCAGTCTTTGTCAGATGGTGGTCATCATCATGATTATCTTCAGCCAACAAGAGAGTCCCCATGGAGACCTCGCCGGCCGCCTGCATGTGAGATGAGAGTAATTTCAACCCCGTTGGGGATATTATCCACAAGTCAGGAGCCTCCTTCGTGGTTGATGCGAACGCGATGCCTACACGAACTTTGCCAGGGCTGTACAAGTCACAGCTAGATGTTCAGTTTCCATGCAGAAAGCACGTAGAACTCGTAGCTAGAGTGGCTTTTTTCTAACTTTGCTTTTTCCCACGAATCGTCACAGCTGTAAGGTGACTTTCCACTCATGGCACAGACACGAACATTAGCCGTGTATTGTAAATTCATTGACGTGCCAGTAACGTTGGAAAGTAACTCTGCCCCCAAAAGGATATATTCCCTCCTTGTTCATCTTGTTCACAGTGGTGAATCTTATTCATCCCAGTCCATACACGCCGCTTTCCGTCGCTCTCGCTTTCACAGCCTCAAAAGACTTTTGGTGGAACGCCAGTTTTGGCGCTACATAGCGAGGGAGTCTGGAGGGACAAACCCAGATGGGAGACAAGGGAACCCATCCGGGATGCCGTCCCTTCTTGGTAGCCACACAAGGAGGTTAGCCATTGGGATTTTTGAGGGTTTTCCTTTCGGTCACGCAAACAGTTGAACATGCCTACACAAAAAAATGTCTTGGCTTGCTAGAATGCAAGCCAAACTGCGCGAATGGCAAGGATAGATCGGGGTATAGTTTTGGTAAGGCACAACGTGCAAAACTTTGCAGTGCAGAGCATGTGCCGTTTGCAGGTACCAAAAGCCCCCCCCCCCCAAAAATACTTAAACGATGCCCTTTGCATAGACAGAGATCGATCTTGTGAACAAGCGAGCGAGCGGAGCGAGATGGCCATCGACAACGGCTTGGTCGGGTATACCGAACCCCCCTTCTCTTGTTTGTTGTTTTCCTTGTTGCTTACGACACCACAAAGTACTTGGGCCGTTGATCCAAGACATCCAATAGTGTCAGATGGCGAAGGTAGCTGCTGCTTTTGCCGCAGGCCGTGCTACCTGAGGATTGGCAGTGGGCTGGCTAATCATCAGTGTTTGTACCCTTTGGTGGTATCTGTGTCTAGAGCCATCACTCTTGTGACAAGATGTCGCACTTTCGGCCTCGCAAGAGAGAAAGAGAGAGAGAGAGACAGAGAGAGAGAGAGAACGAGAGAACGAGAAATGCCCGCCAACGCAAATCGCATTCGCTCGTTCATCCTGTCTGTTTGCGCCAAGGCTGGCTGGCTGGCTGGCCGGGCGGCCTTGTGCTGAGGTGAGAAGCGAGCAGCGAGCGAGCGAGAGCGCCTGGGTCGAGACGTGGCAAAACAAGGTTATTTGTTAGGTTTGTCTTGGCAGCCACACATAAACACACACAGCCTCTCTTCTCTCTTGTCTTGGCGGCTTGTTCTCTTTTTAGAGTTGGGGTTTCCTTTTTCTTCTTGTCTCTTTTGCGCTGGTACCGGTTCTGGTCTTTGCCTCTTTCTCTCCCTCCCTCTCTCTCTCTCTCTCTCTGCGGAATCAGCGCTAAGAAATAAGCTTAGTTGTGAAAGAAGGGCGGGCGAGCCATGTCTTTCTTATTCGCGTGTGTCTCTGATTGTCTTTTGTAGCTACAGGTATGTATATCCACAGGAGCCAGCCGATTCGATTCTGAACGTATTTGCACCATCCACCAAGCTCACGAATGGAGAAGCATGACCCAAACGGGGACACACACACACACACACACACACACACTACACAAGACTGAACGCAACATTGGCATTCCTCTTGGCTTACACAAAGTGTTTGAGCCACAGAGGGAATGAATGCTGCAAGTCGCAGCAGTCACACCAAGTAGACTACCAGTAATTGTACAGAGGCTTGTTTCTAGAAGGACGAAGCTTGGCTTTTTTGCTTGGTGCTGAGGAGTCGTTACTTTTTTTCTTTTCTTTTTTCTTGTTCAAAAGTCTTTGGAGTTTCTGACCGCGCCCCCCCCCCCTCTTTCTCTCTGTCTCTCTCTCTCTGTGTCATAACTGTGAAAAGAACCACAAGCGGAACATGCCAATGCCCAGGACAGACCAGCACCGCCAAAAACATTTCTCAAAAAGAAAAAAAATGGGCATTCGTTTCTGCTTGATGAAGTCAATGTCGTTTGCCAAACCCCCCCCCCCGGGGCTCCTTGACGTCCACTCGACGGGCGCAAAGCGAACCGATGCCGTCTCGCCCTGTGTACCGCCTGCTACTACTACTACTATTATTATGATTACATGACCCAAACAAGAGAGTCAGTTGATCTTTATGCATGTCCGCAATATATTATGGAGATTTTAAGAAGGTACTGGACAGGGCTTCACACCACTATAGGGCACGTGTACCATGACACACTTACATGCACACCCTCCCCTTTACAGACCTACAACAGGCAGTCAGACAAGCAACGTCGCCAGTCTGAGACGTTGAAGCCGACATCCCCGACCGAAGCGGGAAAGCGTGTGCTCCCAAAAAAAATGCTCTCACGCGTAGCACACCATGATCTCTCAGCGTAGTTCCCTAAAGGGGAGGGGGGCCGCACTCGGGATGTTTATCCCAACGTCGACATTCTCCCGCACAGCACACTCTACCGCTCGGCTTGGCTTGGCTTGGCTTGGCTTGGCCGGGCTGGACTCCCTCTATCTATCTCAGATTACCAGTTTGAGAAAGTCTGGTGCTCTTGGCTTCCTTGGACCAGACCGGGGAACAAACAAGCAAGTGAGATATTGCAGATGAGCATGTAATGTACCTTGGCGACCTACCTACCTACCTATCTAGAACAGACCACCGACCCGAAATTGTAAGCTCTCTCTCAAAAGAGAACAAGCCAGTTTTGGCAAGTTTTTAAGGTTTTGGTCTGATTTCTTGGCAGGGGATCTCGGCGACTCCTCTCGGCTTTTACGTTCAGCCCCCCCCCCTGTCTCTGTCTTTCTCCCTCTCCTCTTCTTCCCTCAGCCCTGGCTGGACTGGAACTTTTGTAACGATGTCTCGCCGCGTCATGAATATCCATCGACCTGCTGGGTTTTAGTCATTGACAGTTGTATGTGGTGCGCAGCTGTACTATAATTGACGTGATATCGAGACAGGGCGAGGACATGTGAAGACATCTGTGAAGCTGAACCTGTTGGCGTTTTTTTTTATTTTTATAATCATCGAGTGCTGAAGAATGCACGACAAGAATACTGGCTTGTGGTGGTGCACGACTTGGTATATATATATATATATATGCCATGTACCGGCTGGCCGTAAGCCAACTAGCCGTAGGATATGCACGTGAGGTGCCAAGGTCAAATCAGTCAACCACATCACAAGATTGATCAGCATTCTTTTCTTGTTGCTACGACGCGTCTTGGGAGGTTACCATTATTGTAGTATTCTTTATTCCAGATCGCTTCGTTTCTAGTAGTTCTGTGACATTGTATCGCTATCAATGAATCTGAACACATCCGTGTCTGTCACCATGACTGCATCATCATCATCATGATACTACTAATGTTGGCCCGTTGAAGAGTGTGTCTGACACATGCCGAGCAAGAGAGATTTTTTTTTTAAAAAAAAAAAAAGAAAAAGAAAAAGAAAACCCAAAACGGCAGACACTCACTCGACCAATGTACGGATGCGGGCAGGTGTCGTTTTACATGCTTGCAGAGAGTGGGATTTTTTTACCCCAAAAAAGGTGAGACGCTTGTCTCGAGCCCTGTTCTCGTCGATTGATTCCCGACCCTTTTTTTTTATATTAAGCTTTTAACTTGCTCAAAAGAAAGAAGACAAACTTTCCAAGCTTGTGAGCTTTCCTCCTTGTCTCGAGCCAAACCGCTCCTGGGGAATCAGGGTCCAATACCATGTATGTACTTTGCCAAGTTACCACGCATACATACATACATACATACATACCAGTAGATCATCGCAGCCATAAGCATCGCGTGTACTCACCTACGCAGGCTACGTCTATAACCGAGGTCTTGGCTTTCAAGATACCTACCTACCTGCCTTGGCTGCTTGCCAAAACTCAGAGTATGCCAGAAAACAAAGAAAAAGAACCGGAACCAGAAACGAAAAGCAAACGCGACAAGGCAAGTTTGAAGGCGCCGTTCGGACTGTGTGTGTGTGTGTGTGTGTGTGTGTGTGTGTGAAAAGAAAAGAAAAGAAAAAAAGGGAAAAAGAGAGGGACAAAGAAAAAGAGAGACAGGGCCCGAAAATAGAAATAACCTTAAATCCACCCACGACAAAGCAAAAACCTTGGAAACTGGAGCCAAGACCCCCCGACCCCCCCGACTGAAAAGCAAAAGCAGGCCGGGTAAAAGTGCATATCAAAGCAAGGCAAAGCAAGGCAAAGCAAGGCAAAAGCAAAAGCAAAAGCAAAGCAAAGCAAAAGCGAAAACGCACGGGCTGCCCGCTGCGTAGTTTTTAAAAGTAGTGAGCGACCGACCGTGTCTTGTCAGCGCACCCAACTGCGTTTCTCGTTATCGGGTGTGTTGGAAAGGGGGGCTGGGGATTGGATGCGGTGGTGGTGGTGGTGGTGATGATGCTGATGCTGATGATGATGACTCGGATATTTGTTGGCTGTTCTTATTTCTGGGCTCTGTGGAGATATACTCTTTTCTTAGCCAACCAAATGCCCATTCCAAAGCAGCGCGAGTTGCCGGCATTCCAGATCCAGTCATCATCAATCACATCAAACCCACCTCGCCTCCCGTACATCACGTTGGGTCGTTGTCAAAGTAAGCAACAAACCCACACTCACACACACACATACACACACACACACACACACACACACACACACACACACAACAGGTCAACACAACAGCCCGTCACAATGTTCAAAAGGGTTCGCAGCCCCCACTCACCTCCATAGCCATCTGGGGCAGGATTATGCTACAGATACGGAGCAGCACTATACCAAGTCGGCACTCGATCCCTCATTCTGCAATCTGTCAGCAAGGGGAAGCCAGTCCGTCCGTCATCACCTTGAGATCCTGCGAGGCTCTACAACGGCGTCCAGCGAAGGCAGATGTAGGCTTTCGCCAAGCAAGTCACCTCAATGTCTATTCAAATGGGAATAATCCCACGGATACTCTGTGGGAATTTGATATCAAGAATCTAGTCTCGTCATGACCATCAAGGAGAAGAAAGAAAGAAAAAAAAGAAGGGAAAAAAAAGGAAAGAAAAAAAGGTCCAAGAAGCACCGCGATTCTACAAAACTTGACTGTACACTCCAAATCTAGAATGTATACTGTGTATCAGGGCAGAAGTGTCTCGGCAATAAGAAACTCGCCCGAGCCCTTTGCAACTCCAGACGCCTTCCATCTTGCTCACACACACACAGGAAACGGGGGGCCGCTTCCGGTGCCATAGCCGGTGCCGTTGCCCGTCCGGATGGGATGAGAATGGGAACATGGGAGCATGATTGCAGGGCAAGTTCCCACTCGCGGCCGTCGGTCGTGGATCGTGCGATTTCGCATGTACTACAGGACGAGAGGTTTGGCGTCTCGAGAACTGCCTCTTGCTATACCTGTGTGTGTGTATATTTATGTACATGTATATATGTATATTTCTACATATGCATAGACGTGTATGTATGTACATGTATAACAAGAAATATGGATGGAGGATGAGCAAAGGTACACGGCATCATTCCGGGAGCCTGTTTACAGTGTCTGCGATGATGTGAAAGCAGGCTGCACCGGCAGACCCACGATCGTGTCGTCCTCTGCTGTGGACCAGCTTGCCCAAGATTGCCCTTCTCTTTTGTGTCTTCCCAGCCAAGTGTTGCTGGAACGGGAGAATAGATGAGATGCAGGGCTGGGAAACGACGAGGCCAGGCCACACGAACGAGCACACTGGCCCAGTTCATCACTTGGCGCCCTTCCCACTACTCTGCAGACGGATCCGTCCGCATCTCCGTCCGCGCTCCCAACAGGTCACACCTACTTACGTGTCAGACGGGGCTATGTCGAGGACAGTAATCAGTCTAGTGTGGACGCCATCCATCGTCGCCTCGCTCCCATTCAGCAGCAGCAGCAGCAGCAGCAGCAGTCGTCGTCGTCGTCGTCGTCCAACAACGGCATGGCATGGCATGGCATTGTGTCAGCATTGTGTGGCTGGTCAGCGGCCAACCAAACTGCAACAGAAGGGTTGCGGAACAAAAGTACACACACACACAGAGAGAGAGAGAGGAGGGCCCATCGCTGGGGCTTGTGCTTGTGCTTGCGCTTGTGCTTGGGACTTGTTGTAGCGGCATGAGCGCAACGATTTACAGGTGAGCCTCCTTCTGTAGAGCCCTGGAGCGCCGGCGAGGTACAGCGCCGCTCAGTGCCGCCACTGTCAGGTGCTAGGCCGATGATCCGTGTTCCATGGGGCGCTGTGTGGCCGTGGGGCTCCTCCCCCCCCCCCTTGCCAACGCCGCGCAAGCCTTGGCTCCTCCTGAGTTTGCAGGTCCAGGGGGCCATCCTGGGCGACGCGACAGGGGGGCTGCAGGGTGTAGCTGGGTACAGCGGTACAGCGGTACAGCGGTACCTCGCGGTAGCCACTGCAGCCCCACTACGCCCGCTGCAGCATCAGCACCACCACCCCCCCCGGAAGCACAGTGGGCCACAGGGCTGGGCTGCAACTATAGAGCACTACAAGGCACGACATGCCACTATAGTAGCAGCATATCTCAAGCTTTCTGGAGGCCGACAGGGGGGGCGTGCCTACGCCTGGGGTGGGGGCTCTAGCGGCCCCACTGCGTCGTCGTCAACCGTCAAGTCGACTTGTCTTTTTGGCCGTCTGGTCTCTCTTTTTTTTTTCTCCTTCTTTCTACTTCCTGGTGGCATATCTTTTGTATTTCTCGGCATTCTTATTTTCGGGCCATCGTCAGTCCTGGGGCCTGGGTCGACGGCACTACTTGATCCTCGGGCCTTTTTGATTTATTTTCTACTTGTCATTCTTCTTGCTGCTCCTCCTCCTCCTCCTCCGTCTTGTCTCTTGTCTCCTCCTCCTCCTCCTCCCTCTCCCTTGACTCGATCTGTGGGGTTTCATTGTGTGTGTGTGTGTGCGTGTGTGTGAAAAGCAACGTGTTGCTTGTGTTGTTGGCTCGACTGTATTGCCCTCGTCAACCCAGCACCCACAGCCCAATATCAGCCAAAAAAAACCCCAACATCGACCTCGAAACCACAAGCAGCAAACCAGCCTCGATGGCTGTGCGGCAAAACAACATGATGGAGACGTACCACGGCATCGTCAGGACCCCCGCCGAGGCCATCAAGCTCTTCGAGGCCTGCCGCCTGGGCCTGCTGCCGCGCGTGCAGCGGCGGCTGTCGGAAAAGGAGCGCCAGTCGATCCGCTCGGGGTCCGTCTTTGTGTGGGACGAGCGCGAGGCCGGCATGCGGCGGTGGACCGATGGCAAGTCGTGGAGCGCCAGCCGCGTGTCGGGCAGCTTCCTGACGTACCGCGAGATGGAAGGCAAGCGCGGCGGCGGCTTTGGCGCGGGCGCGGCGGCGTCGCGGCGCAGCGCCGGCAAGACGCCCGACTCGGGCCGCGGCAGCGACGACGCCTCGGACGACGGCGAGCCCGACGGCTACCGCTACAAGGCCGACGGGCTGATGAAGCAGTCCTTCAGCATCACCACGTCGCAGGGCCAGCACCTGCACCTCATCTCGTACTACGCGCGCCCGCATCCCAACGAGCCCGACCTGCCGCAGCCCAGCACCGACCCCAGCCTGCGCCAGATCGTGCCCGCCAAGGGCATGTACCCCGAGTCGTCCATGAACGACCAGCCCGTGCCCGCCACCACGCGCGCGCCCATGGCCTCGTACGCGAACCATCCTCACCATCCTCCTCCTCATCCGCCGCCGCATCATCCGGCCTACCACCACCCGCAGTACGCCCACCAGCAGCCCTACCCAGGCTGGCTGCCCTCGCCGCTGGCCACTCCGCCCTACAGCCACTACACCGTTGCCGGCCACTACGCTCCGCCTCCGCTGCCGCACCCTCACGCGCACCCTCACGCGCACGCCCACTACGCGCCTCACCCACACTACATGGCCGGTCCTCCGCCGCCTCACCACCTCGCTCCTCACCACATGTACGACCCTCGACCAGCTCTCCCACTACCACCCCCACCACCACAACAACAATATCAATCAGCAGCTGCCGCTGCTGCTGCCACACAGCCGCGCGTCACACCACCCATCCTGCCACCATACAACAGCAACAGCAACAGCCACAGCCAGCCCGCTTCCGCGACAACGGCAGTACCACACCAACAACAACAACAACAACAATCATCGTCTGGGTCCGCTCACACCTCGCCCTACCTTGCACAAGTACGCATCAAGGAAGAGTCGCCGCGCGTCCAGCCCTTGCACTTCTCGCCTACAGCAGCCGCCGCAGCGGGCCGAAGCATGCCTGGTCCCTTGCCGCCTACCGTGGCACACCAGGGCCAGCAGCACGGCTCGACGCCGCCTCCGCCGCCGCGGACCCTCTCGCAGTCGCCCTCGAACGCTGCCCTGTCGAGTGCCTCGGGTGGAAGCATCAACAGCAACAAGGCCAGTCTATCGGCCCTGCTGCACCCGTCTCCAGCCGACACCGATGCCACCAGCACCACCACGGCAGCCACAGGCGGCGACAGCAGCCCGCGCAGCACTGGTGTGCCAGGGTGCTCGCACAGCAAGCTTGGCTTCCGAGAAGGCTTCCGCGAGGATTTCCGCGCCTTGGACGTGCTCAACAAGAACTTTTCCTCGTTGAAGTGAAAAGGATAACAAACTGCGGCAGCAAGAGGAAAAAGAAGAAGAAAAATAATCCTTCTTTTTCTATCTGTCTGTCTGCGTGTGTGTGTGTGAATGGTGTGTCATCAAGCGGACGAACTAGCGGAGGAAATACCCAATTGGAGAATTATTATCATTTTTTTTGTATTGTTTTTTTGTCTTTTTTTTTTTATCAAAGGAGTTTTTGTGTTACCATCACGGTTCGGGCCTGGGCAAGGAATAAGGACATATCGATCTGGAGAAAGGGTCCAGCTTCGGGATGGGGGAAATTCACTGCGGGTTTTCCCTGGAATTGCATCTACAATGGCGTCTTTCTTTCACTGTCTGATTTGCCTCTGTCTGTCTTCTCTGTCTGTCTGTCTGTCTGTTGCTATGGAGCGATATGGCTCTTGCGGAGTATCGTGCGGCTTTTGAGGACAGCAGCGTGAGTCTATGATTAGGAAAAATAAAAATAAAAATCCAAAACAAGTTGAAAGAAAAAAAAAATTGCGTTTTACCCGTTGCGCTTGAGAAGACTGTGAGTGACTACGACAAGAAGACTGTGAGTGACTACGACAAGAAGACTGTGAGTGACTACGACAAGAAGACTGTGAGTGACTACGACAAGAAGACTGTGAGTGACTACGACAGGGGTGATGAAGAAGGATGATGGATACATCACCTTTGGTTGAATGGACTGACAATCATGCTCCTCGTCATATGGAGACTTGGTGCGGAAATCCCAAAGACCAACAGAGTAGTACGCCGTATGGATCCAGGCCCAAACCCTTGGCTCAACCTCTCGAGTCTCTAAAAGTACTGATCAATGCAGTTTGAGAGCGTGGAAAGTATTGAGTTCTGTGCTTCTTCCTGTAAGCCAGCTATCCATCGGGAGCAAACATGCACGGCACAACTGAAATTGTCAAGAAGGTTTTTGATGGAACATCACTTTAGCTATGAATATGATGCAGCGCCGCGAGTCCCCACTTTGTACATCCAACTGATACACCAGAGTGCCCCCTGAGAAGATGAGCCTCTCATTTCGATTCATCATGAAAACAAAAAAAGGAACAAGAGTGAACGGACGAGGGTGGAGTGTGGGCATGGCCCATTACGTTGCTGGAAGAATGCATGTGTGCTTTGCAGACTAGCAGCAATCCCCTCAACCAACAGCGCCCTCACACAACAGTGAGCGTGGGATGATGATGTCTGTCCATGTACAATATCGAATTGTGACCGATTCCGAACCTGCAATGGCACACAAGGACCCTATTGCCAAGCACGACAAAGAGTCAGCACAGCTTACAAGCTCGACAAGCACGCCAAACAAGCACGAATAACCACATTGACATGGCACCAAGCTCCCAGCTTTGCCGTTGCGGATCTTGCCGTCCACAGCACCATATTCAAGGACGGCTATCCGCAACGGGTTTAACGGCAAGGAGTGGGGGTTTTTTTTTCCCTTGCTGTGCAGGGCTGGGTTGATGGCAGATACATGGGAACAATTGGGAACAATTGGTACCAAACGAGCCGCTCGGGGAGACTGATCAACCCACATCACACAGACACACACACACAGACACACACACACACACACACACACACACACACACACACACACAGAGAGAGAGAGAGAGAGAGAGAGAGAGAGAGGAGAGCACAGACGAGACTTGAGCAAAGCATTCTGCAGATGCCGCTTTGGCCGGACTGCACTGCCATTCGTCACTTCGTTCCGTTGAATCGTCGACTGGCTCCGCCGCCGCCGCCGCCGCCTCTGCCGCTTTCCGCCCACAGTTTGGGATTGCGTCTCTTCTCTCGGAGATACAGATGGAGTCGGGACGCGTAACGTTGATTTACGGTTCAAGTAAGGTTAAGGGCAAGGCGTTGCAGGGGGAGGGGAGCAGCAAGAAGCGGGGGCTGCCGAGGACTTTTATTTATTTTTTTATTATTTTTTTATTATTTTTTTCCTTCTTGCTCGTCCCTTTTACCCTATACAGCCCTCCCTCTGGGTATGGATGGAGACCACTCGCATGCTACTAGTATGTACTTGGCGCACCAAGTACTATAGTACTATAGTGGTAAGACTAGTACGTACGTTACGTACCCCTACCCCGTCCGCATTCAGGCAAAGCGAGTACGTACCAGTCACCGCAGGCAAACAAAGGCAACAGACCAGAGCAAAGCAAAAGCACTGTGCGAGACGCATTCCGAAACCCTGGGAACATGGGCTGGCTTTTGGGTCCTTTTCGTCTTCTTCAACAAAAAGGCTAACGAGACCGACCAACCGACCGACGGTGGATGGACTCGGGCTGCTCTTTGCAAGGGCTGCCCAGCAGTGTTGGGTATTGTGTACATGCTCTCTCAGCTGGTTGTGCACTGGCATGCCAAGTCGAAAAGACTTTTTGCTCAAAAGCACTGCTTCGCAAAGAAGGAGGCCCGTAGGATTCAATTAGCCAGACCCAGCCATGGCCAGCTATGAGCGGCAATCATGACCAAAAGGCCAAACTGGTCAAGAGATATTCCACGCTCGATTCAAGTCCAAGCATGCGCAGCAAGTTTGCCTTCTTCACAATTCAACTCGTCCAGCAAGAGCGCATGCCATGCTCGGTCATGGCCACGAAAGCGCGGATTTAGGAAAGAAAAAGAAAGAAAGAAAAAAAAGGGCCCGCTCAACTTCGACTCTCGAAACGCTGACCGTCAAGGCACCACACATGGATGCACGACCCCCTCCTCCCTTTTCGCTCTGCCCCCTGGTCTGGCGTCCGCAACGTCATGGTCAAGTGCCGAGATCCGTGGGCAATGTGCTTTTGTTGGCTGTGCCCAGCTGCAAGACGATGAACTCGTCTTGGGAAGGGTTGTGCTCTTGTTTTGTGGGTGGATATTCGAGTCTGTCGGCTGGAACGAGCGGCTGCTGGTTGGAGACCGTGCCATCCGGGCCTCAGCTCGCAAGTGCGTGCGTGTATAATGTACCGTACTGCTTGGGTGCGACCATCGTGCTATCGACAGCAATGGTGTCTTTGGACAGCCACGCACGTGGCAGCGCACAGAAGCTTTCCACCAGCTGGCCATGGAGCTTCTCACAGGGTGCGAGTGTTTCACAGCACAAACAAGGCCAGATGAGATTGGACATGTTGCCTCGACAGAACAGCACAAAGTCTCCGCAAAAAGCATATTCAAGCATACCCAGCACGATCTCGATATAATCTATATTTGTGTACATAGCCTATAGCGCCAAGCTTTTCCTCCTTGACAGGCCACCAACGTCGTCGTCTGATTGGGGGTTCGTTTCGTCTGTTGTACACGATCTTTTCCTTTTCTCTCTCTCTCTGTCTCTCTCTCTCTCTCTCTTCTATTAATGCAGTCGTCCCATCTCCAAGCACCTTCTCCCTGCCACACAAAGGCAGCGGAGACCACACTGTAGCGTATGTTATGCTTCAATGGCCGCGCCCGCCACAACGGGCAAAGCCGACGAAACGAGACGTGTTCCAGAAGCCCCCGAGCCACTATTTTCCAAGTCGTCGTATGGAACCCTACAAAATAAAACAGCTGACGGTAAGGATATGGTGGCTATTTCCGAGTGGAACCTTCTCTGCCCTCTTCCCATCCCTTCTGCGGGCCCCAGCAAGCGGGCATCAAATGGAAACAAGAACAAGACAAACAGGCCATTTCCTCATCGTGTGAGTGGTTCGTCTGTCCTTTTTTCTTCTCAATTCCCCCCCCCCCCTGTGTCTTTTTTTGCACTTTAAATTCTTTCTTGGTGACCACTTGCCGCGCGGTTTCCCCACAACGAGGCTCGCGCCTAAGAGGGGGCCCAAGGCCGTTCCACCATGTAAGCTTTGTACTATTCCCATGGTCATGTCAGGTACTTGTGGGCGAAACTCGGGATGAGGACCTTTCAAACTGGCACAGGGAGATTGGGGCTGGCATCGGGTCAGGCAATGCGAAACACGCGCTCTTGCCTGGCCGTCGGCTGGCTCATCCATGGCGAGTGCGAATGCGTCGCGTTGTCTGGCGGCTTGTTTTTGGGATTGCAACGTCTGTGTATCACATACTTTTCATGGAGACAGCCACAGCAGCTGCAATGATTGTGCTAGCTGGTGCTGGTGGTAGGAGAAGTAGTACGCGGAAGCACAAAACAGCTGCGAAAGGACCTACCTCCATCAATAGCAACCTGACTTGTGGCACAACTGACTCTGTGTTGACCGTGACTCGAGCAGGCTGCTTGGACTCCTAGTGTCCTTTTTTTTTTTTTTTTTTTTTTTTCCACTCAGACTCCCCATGTCACACAGCACAGCACCGTCAATCTAGACCATGGACCAGGGAGGAGGGGGGCCCGGATTCCAGCCTCACAATCTTAAATCGGTGACGCGTAACTAGCAATAGTAAGCATCATACCATAAATACCATAACCCGTAATCTTCTCTATCGCAGCCTCGGCATAGGTCCACGACAGCTATAAAAAAAAAACCCATGTCAGAGTGTCGGTTGGGAGGTAGGTGTCATACTTTGTGGGTATAACCATAGCCGGTGCATGCAGATGCACATGAATGATGTGCTGCATTATGATATATGATCTACTTGCTATACTGAGTTGGTCATCTAATAGGAGATTTTTTTTTTTTTAAAACAAGTTCTCCATACGCAGACAAACCTGTAACAGACTTCGCTATGGTCGTGTCACCTCGAACTTTGCTCAACCAATCAACACATGAGCACGCATAAGCAACCACTGATACGCGCATAGAACACAAAAAACCCCGTTCCCAAGCCGAGGCCGCCCCTCCAAGAGCCGCGTTGAATCAGGCCATGGCATTGGAGACGGACGAGAGAGCCTGGAATCCCTGACCCCTCTCCCCCTCGGTCTCGTAAGTCCGAGCAAGCAAGCAAGCCAGCCAGCAAGGCAGGCAGGCAGGCAGACAGACAGACACAACTGTGGTAGACATGTCTGCTGTTCATGTTTCGCTTCGGACAAGGCACCAGACGGGTAAAGTGGTGAGTATCCTCGAGGGATACATAATAACACAAGCATGATGGAGAGGTTGCTGTGATCTGCAGGCGGGAAGCGGGTGAGCGATGGAATCGAGGTTCATTTAATGCCTCGAGACAAGAGTCATGAGCGCCCTGTTTGGTGCTTTGTATAATGATTGTGCTTTGAATGACACGTTTTTGGAGAAGAAAGTCGTCGCAAACGGTGCACACGTGCGTCGTACGTAGGCAGGCCAGACAATCCACCTCGTCGTTCATGCCACTGGCGGGGACCCTGAATCAGGTCCATTATGCGCACACTGCAGGCCGTCAAAACCACAAGCTCGTTGGGGGAGGATGGACAGACCGCGGACTTGGCTGCATAGGCTACTGTCGCACCCTTCTCGTCCATGGTCGTCTGGCAGCGCGAGGACATGAACTAGAAATGCTCGATTCGTTAATGAGAAGCGGTCCTCGTATTGATCATTTGACAGATTGACAATCATATCGCGAGCTGGACTTGGTTCCTCTCCACATCCGTTGCGAACGATGCCCCCTTTGTCGATCAGACTTCCAACAACCAAACACACCGTCCTTGTGGTGTTGTCCGATGCTGTTCAGCCTTCTCGAGGCAAACCGTCTTCACAAGTGTCCATGCCCTCAAAGGTGGAATACAAGAGACATGTTCCCCAGTCTGCCGCTCTGTGCATCGATTTCCAGCAGAGCACAGACGTGAGGTCTGAATATCATTACTCTGGTATATCGCTTCTCCTTGGCCCAAATTTGCCGTTCTGGGTGGACCAGGAACCGGGATCGATATTATTTTTAGAATGTTGGGTATGAGAGTTTGCTTGGCAATTCTTTTGCGCATTTCATAACGTCGCACGGGTTTGGTGACGTGTAATCGACAGGATGTGTTCTCGAATTAGCGAGAACACTTGGTCAGATTCTTGGTTCACTTTGGCAAATCTCAGCACAGGATCGTTGTGTTCAGCAACGGCTGGGCTGCCATGGTCGCTCCCTGGATTCGAGGCTTGCCCGTTAGGAATATCGAGGTGTCAGACGCGTTCTAAACTCGTCTCTACACCTCGGCATCGTGGGTCTGTCCGTCAGACTTCACACCGACAGGTCTCATTGATACTGTAAGCACGCACAGGTGAGACTCATAACTCAGGACACATGGTTTGTACAACATACATCGGAGTTGCACTGGATCAAGAACGGCCTGCTCTACTCGTCGCTTCGAACAGTACTAGTCAACAGGAATGGGGCGTCACGGTCCAGCCAAACTCATGCCATGGTCATCATCTCTCACTATAGACTTGGCCATGGCTATGCGGACGGGCCTTGCGGTGACGGCATCCAATCTAGTCAAGGATGACGATGCTTAGGTTGTAGTCTTGCGCCCTACCAACAGGCCCTCATCGAGGTATCAAAGATTATCACATCCATTCCCAACATCAACCTCAACTCCGACCATCCCCCGCTCCCGGTTTCTCTCTCTCGAGCCGAGCAGCCGGATGCTCACCACGAATCAAAGCACTTCTCGTCCACTTCCTCCGTCTTTGAGAAAGTCAGGATGTGAGATGCTTGCCATGCCCGCCGTAAGGCTCTGATTCCTCATCGCGTTTCTGCTGTGCGTATGGTGTACTCACCCTCTCGTGAGACACATACTTTGTACAACAGTCAACTGCCCATTGCACCACGATAAATCAGGCAATGTGAAATGCCTTTCACGTCCATTTAGACAAGTTTATATCTACAAGTCCACCTGTAAACAACAGAAGGGTCTCCAACACGTTGAGCTAGTTGGTATCAGAACAGAGCACATGTTTCTCTCTCAGGCCAGCCAGCTATATCACTCGAACCATATGCCAGTGAGTGCTTGCTCCCAGAGTCGCATGTACTTTTCTCAAGACTAGTTGATTTTTTTTTTAAAAAAAAAAACGTTTAACGTCAAGCTGTCATTGAAACACACACACTCCCTCTCTCTCTCTCTCTCACACACATATTCTCTCTTCTTTCATCCCATGCATACGTACATACGTACCTAACGTGCTCGACCTTGAAAACAACCAAATTAGAAACATCGCACACTTTGAAGGAAAGAAGAAAACAGGTTCATAAATTAGGGTTGGTGTACTCCTTTCTCGTCTTGGCGTGCCGAGTAGCTGAGCTGGTTGACTGGTTGGCTAATTGGATGGTTGGCTGGTTGGTCCTCGCTCTCGCTGACCTTTTGCCGAGTCTTTTTACGCAAATCACCACAGCTACTCCGATGCTTGAATTCCCCCTGTCATCCAACACGCCACACACACCACCCACATCCCATCACCCAGCCTCTGGCCTCCAGCCCGTCTCCAGGCTCCGGCTGCAACAATATCCTTGGCCCCAACTCGCCTCGACCGGGGCCATTGCAAGCGGTTTGTGTCTCCCGTCTCTTTTTTTTTCCCTTTTTTCCCCCTTTTTTTTCACTCTGTGCGTACCTGTCTCTTCATCGGGAGAAGAGGATTGTACCCTGCGGCACAGACATCTTATCTACCTATCTGGTTACCTGGTTGACGGTGATGCACTGGTCGTCGTTGTAGTAGTAGTAGTAGTTAGTACTCTCCATTCTCATCCCAGATCCAAAATTCATCAATACATTGCTTCGTCCCATCTCATCTTTGTAGACACAGCCCAGCCAGCCACTCAAAGCGTGACCAACAAGGTGCCTGCAATCCAGTGCATGCATGTAGTCATCGTCTTGGAACCATCCTCTCTTACACTCGTCTGCAGAGTTCACCGCGAACCAAGAAAGCCTAGTCGTGAGGAGGCAATGGACAACCAGACAGACAGACATCCACCGCAACGCATTGATTTCAAAGTGGATATGTTCTCGCTGTCTTTGACCTCCACTGTTCTTGCCTCGCTTGCCTTGCCTTCCCAGTCCCGTTGACCGCACCGAGGATCGAGAGCGATGGCCACGCAGAAAGGAGACAGCGATGTGGCCTTGAAGCCATACCACGTCTTGATATCGCTTCATTGTCAATACTGGAGTCATTGGCAGCCAGCCTCCAGTCCCATACCTATCTACTTACCTAGGTAAGGTAAGCTAGTCGTCACCAGATACCAGATACCAGATACCAGATACCGCATACCGCATACGTACATGACCCCGTTCACTGATTGCGGGGGGCACTAATCGCTGCTTTTCAAACACAGAGAGCATCTAGAAGCGCTTCAATAACTCCTTGATAGTGGCCGTGAATCGAGGACGGAACGGCCGCATCATGAGCGTCTGTCTGCCTGTGTTCGTTCGTGATTGACAAGGTGTGAACTGATGAATAATCAGTTCCCATCGCTGAGATGCATTCCGCTGCTCGGGTGAGTCATGCATGCATGGCCTGCACGTGTTTTCTTTCCGTCGTGTTACGTTGTCGCAGTTGTCGTCGTCTGCCTGACAGCTGTTCCCAACTAAGAGGTTCTTTCGTCGCAGGTCTTGCACGGCCCTCTTGGTTCCTGTTGACCTAGAACAGTGAAGACAACTGCACTGCCTAACGCCACTCACCAGCCACGTTTCAAGCCAAGCTCAGCAGCCTGTGCCGTCCTCTTGTCGGCAACAAGTCCATCCATCAACAGAGGGCTGCTTACTCCAGAGGTCAAGGTCGCGTGCTCGGGATGTTTCGAATAGGCTGGCGCGGTGTGTCGGCAAGGTCTGTTTTGTGTCGTCGGACAGTTTGTTCAGTCCAGGAGTGGTGTGTAATGGTGCAGATGGTAGTCCCTCATTGACAGCGAACAAGAAAATAAAACGTGCATGCCAATGACTGGAAATGCGAGTGGAATAGTGATTGTCATGTATTGGCTGTGTGGTGAGCTGGTCGGGTGTTGCGTGGTTGTGAAAATGCGTTGATGCAGTGTGAAAGAGAAAGGTCAATGAATGTTATGGGCACCGCCATCGGGTACTTGTCCGGCTCAGGCACCCACCCTGGCACTGACACGGAGAAAACAAGAGGAAAAAGAGAAATCGAACAGCGAATCAGAGTGGTGAGTATGCACACTGGTGCGAGTTCGCCACAGAATCTGCTTAATCGCAGGACGAATGAGTGATGTGGTGGTGGGCAAACGAGAAGGGGTGATTGTGGCGTGCGCAGCCGTGCGACGCGTCGTGAACCGAATCAGCGTCGCAGCAAGAAAGCACAACACATTGAGCCTTCACCAAAAGGAAATCAGACAAATGAAATATACCAGGCAATGCAGCCAGACTCACAGTACTACACGCCATCTTTTGGAAGCCAACAGACAGGATTCAGGTGGGGGGAAGCCGGGTTGAAGTTGCGTCGACGCGGTGCATCGTCAAGACGCGATCACGATGTCGAGCGGCCTGCAGGCAAAGAAGCGTGCACAGCGGCGCAGCCAGGGCAAATGCAATCTGAAAAATTGGCATGGCGGCAAAGATGAGTGGCCGATAAGCTGGGAGGGCCAAGCTGGCAATTTTAGGAAATTGTGGTGGTGTGGGTGGCTGATTCGCAAATCCAGTTGCAAAAGCGCGGATAGCTTCACGATGCGTTGGGCCGCGTTGGCGGGCGGCAACGGGCGCAAAGGAACCTGCACTGCACCCGTTTATATTGGGCATCCGGCGCCGACAATAACTATCTTGGAACCATTCAATTGATAGCCACGAGTTCGGTCCATTGAACGGTACTACTGCAGTCAGGCAAGACATGGGTTGTGCAGATGCTGTTGCGAATGCGCCAGGCGAGGTTCGCCAGACGGCGACAGAGGCCATTGTGCACTTTTGGGGCGATGGCCAACGTATATCGCGCGGGCTGCAACGGGGGTTGCACGCTGCGGCTTGGCCCGACCACAGCAGCATCTGGGCTGCCAGTCGAAACGCGCAATGGGCAGAGCCAATGAGCTAAACAAGGCACGGTTGGGCTGGATGGCGAAAGCGAAGAAAGACGAGAGGGTTGGGACAGGAAAAAGGGTCGCGCAGGACGGGGCGTGGTCGGGGTGATTGACGAGAAGTGAGCGAGAGTCTGAGATGGCAGAGTGACAAGCGCGGTGAAGTGAGGTTGACATGCAGCCAATCACGAGCTGGCGTGCTGCAGGGGGGGTGCCTGAGGCGAGCTACAGATCTACTAGAAGCACTGCCCTCCCCGCGTGCAGATAGCGTCCCAAAAGGGGAAAGCGGCATGCATGGGCGCGGGCCGGGGGGGCGAAACGGCGCAGGGAGCTTGGGCCAGCTGCCCGCCTGCAGCCGTATGCACACCAGGGCTTAGCGCCCTCTTAGCTAAACACTGGCAGCCCGTGACTTGTCTTTGTTGTTGTGGGTGTAAGCAAGCAACATGGAAAGCTGGCAACACTGAGGGCTTAATCATGCCACCATCAGGCAATGTGTTGTGTTGTTGTGGCTGTTGTTGATATTGTTACAAGTAAATGGAACTGGATATGAACAATGACAGTAGTAGTAATAAAAAATAAAAAAATAATCATGGTGGTGATGTGTCAACCAAGATGCAGCCTGTGAGATCTGAGAGGGCGACTGACGGGCAGACGGACAGACAAAAGAAAAGAAAGAAAACAAGACAAAACGGAGACAAGAATCGAGAGGTGAGACGAGATGAGGGAGGATTCGAGGCTAGTGCATCAGCTGTGGCGTGGCCCGTGGGAGTTGCGAGAAGAGAGAGAAAGACAAGAAAGAAGGAAAAGAAAAAGAAGAGCGAGGAGGGGATGAAAGAATAAGGTTGAAGCGGCACCTGGGGGTTGCTGGCCAGCCAGCCAGCCAGTCTGCAATGCAGCATCTCAATCAACGCTGTCCGTGTCGCGGTTACGGTGCCATGCAGCTGCTATGTACAGCAGCGAGTACCAAAGAAACGGGAGCAAAAGACAAAAAAGGGAAGGAAAGGAAAGAGCAAAAAAGGAGGAAGGGACCAGGGCGTGTTACTGATTGTGCATCCTCGCGGGCAGCCCCAGCAGCCCCACTCTGCGTATATAAACACTGGCACATGTCGCCGACCGCGCCTGCCCTCCCGGATCCGCCGTCCCTCCCCCTCCGCTCTCTTTCTTCTGCCTCTTGCTCGTCCACCAAACTCCAGCTTCTCCACCGCGCGAATCCTCACCTTAGCACTCCAACGCGACGCCAGTCTCGTCCAGCTTGCACTCGCAGCATCCATTTATCGGCCCGACCCGACCCAGCTCCCCGCAGCCACCATGCCTCCCAAGAAGACCGACGGTGCCCCCAAGGCCAAGGCCGCGCCTTCGCACCCAACCTACCAGGTTTGTCGCATCGCTGCCGGCCAGCTCTCAGCGCATGCACTGGCTAACTCTATTGCAGGACATGATTAGCGATGCCATCATGCATGTATGGAACCCCTTTTCCCATTCTCCGGCGCATGGCGCGTCCTCACTGCAGTGGCGGGGCGCATGCGCTGGCTCTTGAGGATGCAGAGTGTCGCAAGGACAACAACAGCAACCACCACCACAATGCAACTCAGCCTCTGGCCTTTTGATTGAACCATGCTAATGCGCCATCTTGCAATTCAGCTCAAGGACCGCAACGGTTCCAGGTAAGCACACACACTCTCTCTCATACCATTCCAACCTGTCGGTCTGTGTGTCTGTCTGTCTGTCTGTCTGGAGCGGTTTCAGCTGGTCCCCGCACTGCAAGCATGTGAGGCCATCATGACGCGCTCGGACAGATCAACACACGCATGCACGCGCACAAGACAATCACCACCACCACCACCACCAGCAGCAACAAGATACTAACATCCTCTTCCACAGCCGTCAGAGCCTGAAGAAGTACGTCAAGGCCAACAACAACGTCAACGCCACCGACTCCATGTTCGACTCGCTCTTCAACCGCGCCCTCAAGACTGGTGTCGACAAGGGTGTCTTCCTGCAGCCCAAGGGTACGTGTTGCCTCTTTTGTCATGTTGCCTTCTTTGCGCCGTGGTGAATGACCGAAGGTCTCCATCTAACAACCACTCTTGCAGGCGCATCCGGCGGTACTAAGCTCGCCAAGAAGGCCCCTGCCCCCAAGAAGGAGGCTGCTCCCAAGAAGGAGAAGGCTGTCGGCGAGAAGAAGGCTGCTCCCAAGAAGAAGGCCGCTGCCACCACCACCAAGAAGGCCGCTGCTGGCGAGAAGAAGGCCGCTGCTCCCAAGAAGGCCGCTGCCAAGAAGGCTGCGCCCAAGAAGGAGAAGGCCGCCGCCGCCGCTGCCGAGGATGTGAGTTTAGCTTCTTGGACCGTGCTCTCTAGTGAGGAACACCACTGACTGACAGCAACCTACACAGGCCCCCGCTGCTGCTGCTGAGAAGCCCAAGGCACTGACCAAGACCAAGTCTGGCCGTGTCGCAAAGACGGCTGCCAAGCCTGCGACCAAGAAGGCCGCCGCTGCCAAGCCCAAGGCCACCAAGAAGGCTGCGCCCAAGAAGGCTGCTGCCAGCGCTGCCGCCGACGAGTCATAGACGACGCATGACTTGTTGACGGATGCGTCAGGGCCGAAGCTGCTGGGTCACGACTGTTTGCGTGTCTGTTGTTGGACGACTTTTTTGTCTTTTTTTATTTTGCTTGATGTGCGTGCGTTTGTCTACGGAAAGGTCTTGCGGCGTTGGGGGCAACATGGATTTGGGTGAATCAAACTGGCTACGTTTCATGCATCTTGCTTGACGGAGGGCGACAATGGCGAACCACGAGCCCGTTGGAGGTATACTATGTACTTTGCGTGAGCTGGCGCCCGCTCCGTGTTTGATTACGAAACGGCTCATAGCGCAGAGGCATTGTTTGGGAGTGGGCAATTTTTTGTAATTATACCAAGGAGGGGCCGTTGGCGAGTCCTGGCTGGGGTTGAATGCAAAATGATTATCTTGGATACACGAGCGCAAGCAGAATGGGGGGAGTGGGTAGGCTGCCTGTGGCAACCAGCGCATAGTGCATCCTGCAGGGCCAAGAGGGCGGTTGCAGGGGGGGTTCGGTAGCGGGCAAGAGCACTGCAGTAGGTGCTGAGACGCTGAGACACTGAAAAGTTAGTGGGGGTTCGGGTGTAGTGTGAGTGTGAGTGATGCAGCATTGTTTACATACTAGTAGTACTATTCGCAGCCCCGCATTGTTCTGGAAGCTGTCCCTTTTGCGTGCCTTAGTCAGCAGCACTCGCCCGGCAGCCCTGTGCATAGTGGCCATTCCTATACAGAGCACCTGCAGAAGCCCAAGCTTAAGTAATCAGCGCGCAGGCCAGGCCAGGCCAGGCCAGGCCCTGTCGAGGCCCTGTCGAGGCCCTGTCAAGGCAGTCCATTCCATCATCCCCCATCATTCCCACCCATTCCACATCCCGTCCGATCCGGGAACTTGTCCTTCCGCGACCTCTGGCTGCAGCCATCCAGCTCGATCCTGCACCGCATCACAGGCTGCAACTTGGACTCTTGCTCTCGACCTTGCTGCCAGTCACGCGCGTCCGTCAGACTCGCTCTGGGGCCCAGCAGACCGGGCTCGACGATGGCCCAGCCCGCGGCCGACACTGCCCCAGTTGCCCTGCTCTAGCTTGCATGTGCGCCTTGTTCGAGCATCCCATCAGCCGCCATCGACCTTTCGCTCCACAACGCCTGTGTGCGCCCCGACGTGCTGCGAACGAGCAGCAGCAGCAACAGCCACCGGTTCACCGCACCAGACACACCATCGGCACGCCACGGGACCCGTCATGGCTTCTCCGTCCAGCTCGGGCTTGGGCTCGCACAACCCCTTTCGCCGCAAGACGACGACGACGACGACGGCGCCAACGGCGCCAACGGCTCCAACAGCAGCGTCCATGACGCTGGCCACCCCACTAGACACGGCCACCGACCTCCCCAGCCGATCAGCGAGAACATCCACCACGCCGTCCGACTTTGCGCGCGCGCTCTCCTCGCTGCCAAGCAGTAATCACAACCACGACATTGCCACTGCCACTGCTCCTCCTCCATCGCACCAACCAGCACCCGCCGTGACCTTCCAAAAGCCCAAGCCCGTCAAAAAGGTCCGCGTGCAGAGCCCCCCTCCTTCGAGCCCCGAGTCCACCAGCGCCGAGCGCTCGTACCCGAAATACCCGCTGCCTCCCAGGGAGGACGGCGACGAGTCGAGTGATGGCAGCGATGGAGAGCAAGAGCGTGAGGATCCGTTTGCCAACGAGGCGCCGCCGCTGCCTGCTGAGTCGCTGATGATGGCGCCGGGGTCAGCGCATAGTCTGGCACCACAGCTGCAGCCGCAGCTGCAGTCGCAATTCCAGCAGACGGCAGGACGAGGGCCACCACCAAACCCGTTTCAAAAGACGCTGCAAGATATGGAACAGAGTGCAAGCCTAGGAGCGCCAGCACCGGCAAGCGAACAACAGCCACAGCAACAGCAACAGCAACCAGGGACAAATGCTGGCAGGGCGAGCATGGACGTCGAAGCGTTCAAGCGGCTGCTCTTGACTGGGCAAGGGCCTGCGCTGCCGCCGCTCACGCAGCCGCCGCAGCAGCAGCAGCAGCAAGCAGGCGACGGAGGGAGTATAACAGAGACATCATCCGTATCCCGCCAGTCGATATTCGACTCGGCGCATCTGCAACAAGAAACACCGCGGACGTCGCACGACAACTCGGAGCTCGACGGCGACGACGAAAAACGTGGACTACTGCCTACGCCACCTGTGAAACGGTCTGGGTCGAGAAAGAAGCAGCCGCCGCCGCCGCCGCCCGCCACGCGCCACGGGAAACTGATCAAGGTAGACTCGCACCAGGACCACGAGGCATCCGCATTGCAAGGAGGAAGCCCAACGGATGTCAACAAGCCCCTGCCTCCATCGCCAGGCCACGGCGAGGACGAGTTCAAGAACAACGTCTTTGAGGTGGAAGCTGCGGGCAAAGTCCCAGAAATCGACATCGACCCGGAAGCAGACATTGTGCCTTCACCGCGACCTCCAACACCGCCCAACACACACCACTCCATGTCCGAGCCGACACCGAATCCAACATCTACACTGCGAAAACCCATACCGCCACCGCGCCGGACGGGCCACGCGCATGGTCGGAGCGAAAGCCGGTCGTCGGCAGAATGGCACGACGAGACTGCCGCAGCAACAGCAGCAGCAGCAGCAGCAGCATCTCCGCGCTCATCTGTAGAGAGCCAGCGCTCACGGTCCTCGAGCTTGCGCAACCTACAAATCACAGCACCCGCGCCGCCACCGCCCAGGAGAGGCACAGGTCCAGCAGGACACAGAATGTCACCCAGCATGTCGAGTCCGATGTCGGCGAACCATCATCACGCCAACCACAATTCAACAGCCGCGTCGTCATATCCCTTTTCGGCCATGGGAAGTGGCATGATGAGCCCCGGGAGCGAGTCGAGCAGTGGAGCTACTACTGCGACCAAGGCATCATCGCCGCCTCCTCTGCCACCGCAACGAAACTCGTCGGTGCGCAAGGGCTCGGCCAACGCGACTGCGAACCATTCCAGGCACGCTGCCAAGGGTGGTGCTGCGGGCCCGCCGCCTCCGCCGCCTCGGGCGCGGGTTGGGAGTAGGGGAAGTACGGAGGGGCCTGTTAATGGTCTTGCAAGAACGAGGAGTATCGATAGCGTGCGTCGCAGTGGTGGTAGTGGTAGTGGTAGTGGTAGCGGTGGAGAGGTGGCTACCCTAGAGGAGGAAGAGGAACAACAGCAACAAGGAGGCAAAGTGGAGAAAGCCGGTGTGAAGACGGGTGCGATGCCAGAGCCGCAACAACAAGAAGTCGGCGAGACAGCAGCAGCATCATCATCATCATCAGACGAAGCCATGAAAGCGATGCTGGCGGATTTGGATGCGCTGCAGCGGGATGTCGAGGCTGCAAGGCAAGCGGCTGGAGGTGGATAAGCCAGTTGGTGAAGAGTGACATGGTGTTGTGGTCAGTCCATGTCTTGTGTGGAACGCTTTGAATGGATTGGATGGGATGATGAGAGCCTGTTTTTTTTTTATTTTTTGGTTTTTTTTTTCCCCTCGTGGCAAGTTTGTTGCTCAGAAAGAGGGCTTACTTGGTCAACGTTGTATGACGAGCATATTGAATGGCGTATTGGAATGGGGGTGTGTGTGTGTGTGTGCGTGTTGTGATCTGGTCATTTTGCGGTTTCTGGGTTCTGCCGAGTTCATTGAGGGTGAGTGGCCTCGTGGCTTGTGGCTGAGGACTACTTGAGCCACGGTTACAAATACAAATACAGATACAGATACAGATACAGATTTCGACAGATGGGATGTTGTGAGAATACATGCTGTCGGGGTATGTGTGGGTGAAGGAAGCATAGTGATGCAACGCAACAAGTTGGGACAGTGTCATTCAAGCTGATGCCACTGGCAGTGATGGTCAAGATGGTCAAGAGACGGGATGTGACGTGACGTACTTACAAAGTGAGATGTAGTGACTGTTGGGCTGGAAACAAAGAACGTTTGTGAGACTGGAGTGAAGAACAACAGTCTGGCATCCAGGAAGTCTGTCTGCATATACTTGGTGTTGCAAGTATGGTTTTGGGTAGTATCCAATCCATCCACCTGTGAGTGGTGATTTTTTGGTGTTATCATGGTTCTTGTAGAGGTTGCAGTTGGATATCTATCTTGTGATTGGATGTTGATGATGATGATATGGTGTGGATATATATGGATATATATATGGAGATTATTATTGCTCTTGGGTGTATATCAACTAGGCTGATTTGCTTGTATTGGCTTCCTCCACAGGACTGCCGATCCAAGGAGCAGCCTACTGTGGTCCTGGTCATCCGTCCATCTATCCATCCCTTGTGTTGGATAATACTTTTACAGGGCGGGCAGGTCTTGATATCGAGGGGAAGAAAGGAGACGGACCAACCGACGGACCGACTGACCGACCGAACCCCCCTTTGCCAAGGCTGAACAAAGAGGCCACATTTGGTCTGCAGCAGAAATGCCAAGCCAAGTAAGTGGCCAAGCCAGGCCTTTTCTTGTCCTCCTCGGGGATTAACAGAGTGACAGAGTGACAGAGTGACAGAGTGACAGAGAGAGTGAGAGACTAACAGACTAACAGACTAATAGACTAACAGACTACTAGACAGACTAACAGACTACTAGACTACTAGACTAACAGACAAGAGTGAGTATATAGTGTGTGTGTGTGTGTGTGTGTGTGTATATGTATGCACCAGGTGCAGTGCAGTGACCACCCCCCCTTTTGCTTGAGCAACTGACTTAACTGACTGACGGACGGACCAGGCTGTTGTTTCGTTTCGGCCTGAGCAAGCACCTCTTGACCAAAGTTTCCCTCCGTTAAGCTTCATCTCCAGCTGCTGTGTCTTCTTTCACTCATCGCCTTTGCATGGCACAGCGTTTCATTTCGTTTCATTTCGTTTGACTTTGTTTGATTTCATTCTACATTTTACTTGATTTCATCTCGTCTCATTGCATCTCATCTTGGTGGACAGCCTTTGCGTGCTTCCCAGTGAGTGAGTGAGTGAATGAGTGAGTGAATGAGTGAGTGAATGAGTGAGTGAGTGAACCGCCATCACAACCACCACCACCACCACCACCACCGTTTGACGTCCTCGCGACTTTTCCACACCACGTTGACGGCCAACAACCCACCACCCACCCCACCATGCGGAAGCCATCGATACCTGGCATCACCAGCCGGGCCCGCTGCGGCCGCCGGGACATGATTGCGGCGCTGCTCGCCCTCGGCCTCGTCTACTACCTCGTGCTCGCCCCCGCGTCCTCGTGGCTCGCCGGCCCGGCCCACGCGCTCGAGTCCGTCCGGCTCGAGCACTACATGAACGCCCACGCCAAGGACAAAGTCTGGAACGTCCAGCCCTCGTTCGACTGGAGCACCGTGCACTTGGCCCACGCGCCGCCGCCGCCGCCAGGGTCGCTCGTGCCGCCGCTGCCGCGAGGCCGCGTGCGCGACCTGGGGCGCGTGCAGGCCGCCTTGTTCCCGCCCGAAGCGCCCGCGGCGGCGGCCACGCGCGAGGCCCGCCGCGGCGCCGTGCGCAGCCTGTTCCAGAAGAACTGGCAGAGCTACCGGCAGCACGCGTGGATGCGCGACGCGCTGCTGCCCGTGTCGGGCGGCGGGCGCGACCAGTTTGGCGGGTGGGCGGCGACGCTCGTCGACTCGCTCGACACGCTGTGGATCCTGGGGCTGCGCGACGAGTTTGACGAGGCCGTCGACGCCGTCGCGACCATCGACTTTGGCTCCTCGACGGCGCGCCGCATCAACATGTTCGAGACCACCATCCGCTACCTGGGCGGGCTGCTGGGCGCGTACGACCTCAGCCAGCGCAGCGTGCTGCTGCAAAAGGCCGTCGAGCTCGGCGACATGCTGCTCGCCGGCTTCAACACGGCCAACGGGCTGCCCGTCGACTTCTTCAACCTCGAGGCCAGCAAGTCGGGCGCGCCGCTGCCGCTGGAGAGCACCGTGGCCATTGCGGGCCCGGGCACGCTGCTGATGGAGTTTACGCGCCTGTCGCAGCTCACGGGCGACCCCAAGTACTACCGCGCCATCGCGCGCGTCGTCGCCGTCTTCGAGGCCGCCCAGCCGCACACGGCCGTGCCGGGGCTGTGGCCGACCACGGGGTCCATGAAGATCCCCGACGTCACCCACGGCGCCGCCTACACCCTCGGCAGCGGCGCCGACTCGCTCTACGAGTACGTGACCAAAATGTACCCCTTGCTCGGCGGCCAGGACGCCCGGTACCGCGCCATGGCGCTGCGCTGGATGGACGCCGCCGACGCGCACCTGCTGTTCCGCCCGATGCTGCCCGACGGCGCCGACATCCTGTTCGCGGGCAACCTCGACGCCGACGCGCCGCCCGGCCGCCAGCTCGACGGCGAGAGCGAGCACCTGGCGTGCTTCCTCGGCGCAACGTACGCGCTGGGCGGGCGCCTGTTTGGGCGGCCCGACTACCTCGCCACAGGCGAGCGGCTGGGCCGCGGCTGCGCGTACGCGTACAACGTCACGGCGACGGGCATCATGTGCGAGCGCTTCCATCTCGTCCCGTGCGCCTCGCGCGCCAGCTGTGCGTGGGACCAGCACAGCTTCGAAGCCGAAAAGGCGCGCCGCGGCCGGTGGAGGCCGAGCCTGCCGCCCGGCTTTGTGACGTGCAAGGACCCGCGGTACATTCTGCGGCCCGAGGCGATCGAGAGCATCTTCTACTTGTGGCGCATCACGGGGCAGCGCGAGTACCAGGAGATTGCGTGGCAGATGTTTGATGCCGTGGCCCGGGGCACGGCGACCGAGTTTGCCAACGCGGCCGTGATGGATGTGACGAGCAGTGAGAGGCCGTTGAAGCAGGAGGATTACATGGAGGTGAGTTCTGGTTTACTGATGTGTGGAGGAGCGAATGCTAACATGGAAATGACAGAGTTTTTGGCTGGCAGAGACGCTCAAGTACTTTTACCTCGCCTTCTCGCCGCCGGATCTCATTTCGCTGGACGAGTTTGTGCTCAACACGGAAGCGCACCCGTTTCGATTGCCGCAGTGATGATGATGATGATGATGTGTGTGTGTGTGTGTGTGTGTGTGTGTCTTGTATATGAAATGGCAGATGCATTGTATGGTGTCTGGAGTTTTGGGTCATTGATTCGGTTTGGTCAGATTGGATTTGTAGTTGTCCTTGGAAGATTCAGTTGGACATGCCTTGATGGATGTCCTGTGGGTTTTCGTGTCACCTTTGTATAGGTTGGAAGTCATCTTGAAGGCATCATCTGGCCAGACGCAGCCTTTTGGTTGTTGATATCGTGATTGTGTCTTGAGTATATCGTCTTGTGATGCAAACGGGTTAGCTTAGTTATGCTTGGCCAAACGAAACTACAATTACTTGTGTGCACGTATGCACGTACATAACGTATATAGTCACTGTGCGAATCATCCATGCATGGCTAAAGTGAGGTCAAATGGTGTCATCAATACGGTGCTGATCAAGATCCTGTCGCAGTAGACTGGCAGACTGACAGACTGGGCAGCTGACTAGTCGCCCAGGATGGATTGGAATGCAGGTTTCCAGCTTGCAGGTCTAGGGTAAGTTGAAGGGTGCGGAATCCCGCGGCGCAAACTCCACCATTGCCCAACACCGTTTCAACTTTCGTGATCTTGGGAAAAGCTTGAGAGTCTCGATCTGCGCGTATATCCAGCGCAGTATCGAATTACTTATTGTTGTCGTTGTTGTTGCTGTCCTGCAGCTAGCTGACCTCGAGTGCTGCCAATTTGCGTGCCCGGCAATACTGATTGATACATTGTGCAAGCACTAATGGGAGTGGTTAGATGTATTTGCAGAGTATTGCTGCTGCTAATATACTCAGGGAAATTGATTGGTATTCAGTCATCCATCAATCGACCGCTGTTAGGACTATTAATTGCTTATATAGGAACAAAGACTAAGAATGTCTTGCTCAGCCAGAAAGATAGAAAACACAAGTTATAGAGGAACAAAGACTAAGAATGTCTTGCTCAGCCAGAAAGATAGAAAACACAAGTTATGATATGAGCTGGATAGCAAGACCTTTCTTTTTTTTCTTTTTTTTTCTTGAGTGAGAAATACTCTTTACACGTTTTCCTTGGTTCAAAATTCGTTGTTATTGTTATTGTTTTTTCTTGCAGCGTAGACAAGTCAAATACGCATCAACCTGCAACTAGAAAGTGGTATCATTCTGCGACGACGACGACGACTACTTGAAGAGAGAAAAATACATGGACGGGCGTCACGTCGGATCTGAGCCTGGAGATCCAGACTGCTTCAGAAAGGACTGGTTGCACTTGTTGTTGTTGCGCATGCTGCCAGGTAACGAACGCACTTCATAAAGATGATGCCAACCACCCGGTTCACTGTCACGCACTCACTCACTGCCCACGAACAAGATCATGATGGAAATGGAGCATGCATGACCTGTAACGGATCATGTTCACGTCCTCGACGGCGGCATATCAAGGATGACTTGAGCAAGTACGTCAGGCATGAAATCCAGACTTGCTTCGCTTCTACTTACCCTAGACTGCATTTTCCAAAACCACACTACGGCATTTTTGTCTTGCTGGGGAGCCAGCGCAGGTGGATGGATCCCTTTTGGCCACTGCGTGATGAGTAAGCCAAGTTACCCTAGACGCCAAATTCGATTCTTGACATGTCCTAGTTCCAGTGCGCACGACTAGATAAGATGGATGATGCTCCGTCGCCGGGTTGGGGGAGAAGAAACAAATAATGAATTCATTGGTTGGTATTCGATTACAAGGAGGCATGAGAAAGGACAGCAGCAAGTTCGGTGCAAGGCGAGCAAGAATTTTTTATATATTTGGTCCATCATGTATGTATGTAGTGTGTAAATCTGCGTGATTGTGCAGCCACTCACCCCCCCCCCCAGCCCAATTAATCTGGTTCGTCTGCGCGGTGCGCTCGCCGCAAAAGGAAAAAAACACCCAAACAGCTCAAACCGAGCAATAATAGTGAA
>KZ678501.1:4639-83325 GCA_003019895.1 Coniella lustricola | reverse complement strand
CTATAAGGAAACTATCTAAATCAAAGTGCTGAACTCCTGTCCTTATATCCTTCCGTTGTTCCTGTGAGGTTCGTATGCTTCCTTCGGGACCGGGAAAGTCGCTGGGCGATTCCTGCGGTCCAAGTCGCAGAAGTCGCTGGGCGACTCTTGCGGTCCAACCTTGTCGTGCATAACCCCTAACCCTGGGTTATGTTATCCCGTATGTCCTTACATAAGAAATCCTGTTGGTCCGTTGAGGTTCCGAGCTTATGCTATGTTGCGTTGGCCTGTTCCTGTGACCTGCAAGGTCGTGGGTCATAACAAAAAGAGAAGGGAAGAAAAGAAGGTATTTAAATAGCTAGAATCCCCTAGTTATCACCTATAAATTATTAGTATATATAAATTACTAAAGAGCCTTTAGAAAGTATAACGATAAAAATAGATTCTTCCTTTATCGTTAATAATACTTCTATAAATAGTATAGTATAGCTATTATTTATTTAGACTATACGAATAAGTTTAGACCTTAAAATAGGTAGCGTAACCTACCGGGAACTTTTAAGTTTTATTATTTCTTTATTTCTTTATATATACCTCCCCTTCTATATTTAGATAGATATTTTAATATATCTTTAAAGGAATATAATACTAGGTAACGTACGATTACGATAAAAAGAAAATAGCTAGTATTAGAATATTAAGTATAATGCTGGTTATAATTATATATAAGTACCGCTTAGTTAAGAAGGGAGTTCTAACTAGAACTCTATTCCAGATAGAAGCGATAGCTATAGAACCGTTATATACGGTTCTATCCCTAGCTAGAACTTAGAGAAGATAATAAGAAGAATATAATACCGTATATTATACGAAAGAGTTACGTATACGTATAAAGCCGAACCAACAATTAAGTTAATAAATAGCTATAAATATTATAAATTAGGATTAAAGTTAAAAATATAAAGAAAGGTAGATATATACCGTAGTAGAAATCTAAAAGCTTAAGACTTAAGAGAATTAATATAAGTATACTTTAATACAAGAAAAATTAGAAATTAAAAGAATTATCTCCTTAACTTTTAACTAAGAAATCCGATAAAGATAATAGCGAAACTACCCCGGATTAGTTAAAGTTATTTAGCGATATAGATATAAAACCCTTATATAAGGGGTCTTTAGGAATAACTAGCTCTATATTACGATATTTAGCCTCGGCGGCTAAGCGCTCTTACTTTAACTCCTCCTTCTTTATACGATTAAGCTTCTTTAAATTAGATAAACTATAATAGATTACTTATATTATCCATTTATATTATATCTTCTTTTACTTATAAATATAGTCGATCTTAATATTTAGAGCTATCTATTCCTCCTTTAAGCGCTTTATTTTATCCTCTAACTTTTAATACTATAAGAAGATCTTAAGAAGATCTATAGAATTACTTATCTTTAAAATATTATATTTAATATATTTATCGAAAGTATAACGATTATAACGAGATAAATCCCTAGGGGATATTTAATAAGAAGTCTCGCCCTTCGATATATAATAGGAATAAGGATATATTTCGAAATAGTTTAAAAGAATTAAAGTATAAAGAGAAGCCTTTTATTTCGAGGAATTAGAATAGAGATTTATAGAACGAGGTTTAGAAATACGAGAAGAAGACGATATAACGAATTAGGAAAGTATAACCCTAAGTTGAAATATTAGGTAGGACGATTTATAGGGAATAAGGAAGTAGTCTTTAAGGATAAAGACCTTAGAAGGGAGATAATATTATAACCTAAGGTATATATAGGTTATAGGAATAAGCTAATATATTATAGTATAAGCTCGGAACCTTAATAGACCGATAGGATTTCTTATATAAGGATATATAAGATTATATAACCTAGGGTTAAGGTTATAAAGGAGGGATAGTTAATAGAGTTACTTATCGATTAAATCGACTTATAGAAATAACGGAAGGATATAAGAATAGGAGTTTAGAACTTTCATTTAAATAATTTCCTTATAATCTTTAGTTATAAATCTAAGTATCGTTTTTAAGATAAGTAAATCTCTTTAAGAATAGATAGGGTAATCCCTCTTAATCTATTATATCGATAATCGGTATAGATAATAAACGTATTTAATATTATTTAGTATATAAACTAAAGGTAATACCTCCTTTATCTACTAATATATAAATTATAGGAACCTCTAGTATAAGGGATGTAGGCAAGGATTATTATAATTACCCTATTAATTCTTAAAGAGATTTACTTATTTTAAGAACGATACTTAGATTTACTACTAAAGATTATCAGGAAACTATTTAAATTAAAGTATTAAACTCCTATCCTTATATCTTTCCGTTATTTACTGCCTTTCTTCTAAATAGTTCTTGGATCGATAGGATCTATATCGAGTCTATCGGTCCTGTTTTCCTGACCCTAACCCTGATTATATAATCCGTATATCTTTATATAAGAGATCCTATCGGTCCGTTAAAGTTCAGAGCTTATGCTATAATGTGTTGACCTGTTCCTGTGACCTGCATATACCCTGGGTTATAACAGTTAATCAATTACTATACCTCATATATTTAACAGATTAGAATATATAGCTAACCCCTAGCATTATCCTACGTACTAAGTTAATAAGGCTTAAATAGTATAACTTATAAGCATATAATTAATTCCTAAAATAAATTAACTAAGTAGGGAATGAATTTTATAATTTTAGCTATAGCTAGAGAATCTGATTATAACGTGATAATAAGCGTTAGTGGGTACTGCTATAAAGATTAAAAGATTAACTAATAGTTAGATTCGCTATCTAATTATTCCTTCTAATCGTATATATATTGTTCCAGGGTCCAGGGAAAAGTGGATTTTGCCTACTGAAAACTGCCACACCAAACACTATAAAAGCCTCACCACGACCACTAGATAGTTTCTGAACAATATATGCGCTTCTTCTTCTTCTGATCAGAACCTCCCAGGTTTCCCTTATGCCGATAGACTGTTGCTGGGAAATCTGGGACGGTTACTGATCTTCTATCCAAGTTTTCTCTGTTCTGTGACCCTTCACTTCCACACGAATCTACACTTCTCCTCACCTTACTCGACGAATCTTCACCCATCGCCCAAGTGCTGTTGCTATAGCTTCTGATCAGAGGTTATTCTACAGACGAGGAGACCTAGTTTGGGCGTGCCTGCAGCCAGTACCCGCCTTGCCAACCGACCATTTTCACTGTTTGGGCACCCCATCTGGCTTAATATATAGTATATCCAGATAAGAATTATAATAAGAGGCTTCTAGAATCAGGGATCTAAGCAAGGATTATTATATCTATAGCTATATCTTTAGCAATCCTAGCACCTACTTCAAATGTCTTATTTAAGTCCAGGACTCCTACTCCTTCCTATTCAAGTCTTCATTTCTTAAACAGAAGCCTCTCGCAGTTATAGCTATCTTACAAACTTTATCACCTTCAAATACTTCATATTATCATCCATTAATAGTTTAATATATATCTAGCTACTATAGCTCTATAATCTTCCCACTTGATCTCTGTACTATAATTTCTTTACTTTTATTTATTATAGGTAGTGGATTTCCCGCAATTCCCACATTGTAGGATAAACATATTACCTCCGCTGGACCATATATTCTTACTTAGTACTCTATTATTTTGTCTTTCTCATCGTTCCTTTTAGGCGGTCCTCGAGCTAACCTTCATCTTATTTCCATTACTATCCATAGCTGTCCTTAGTTGTATCGAGTTCAACCTATCGCACTATTTAAACAAGGGCGAGCAAAGTCATTCGTCAATGTGTACGCACCACCAGCAATACTCATAGAGCGCGATGCTAGATATTCTATCAACAACTTATAGAGTAATACCTCGAGCACCCTTTGCAGCTTCTCATAGTACAAAAACATGGTAGCCAAGTAATAACTTGGCGGGTCTTTATAATGTAATTCTAGCCCGGTCCGTGCTATCAATGTTCTGGCTCCGTTTTGGCAAAAACTGCAAATTGCGTAAACTTCTTCACTTTAGCCCCGATTAAGGGCTCCATATCATGGTCGCCCTTGCTGATGGCCCTCTTATAGGCTGGCCGCTCCGCTACATCCTTTAAATATCGAAGAATATTTTTGAATGGGTCCAGATCCACTTCGCCTGTGAAACCGCGGTGCGTTGTCAAAGAAAACACGGTCATGATATCCGCCGCACTAAGCTCTTCGCCTGCGAGGTACTTCGTTGTTTTCAGTCGATCATCCAATTTTTGAAGCGCACGACTTGTCCGTGAACGAAATGTGCTAATTATTGGGTTCTCCTTGCTAGCGCCAGCGAGCGAGAACACCATATTCAAACTTAGGGATGGTTGTAATGAAGCGTTGGCAAAGTGTAGCCATTGTAAATAGGGTCCATAGTCTTGGTCGCCAGGTTTGCGCACGAGCATCGCACCGGCTGGTGACGATTGACCATACACGGCGAGTAGATACTCAACGATAGCGCCTGACTCAGACAACTTCACAGGTGGCGATACCGTAGTGTCCTGAAAGTACGGCGCCGTGCCGAAAGGGTTGAGGGACTTGAGCTCCGCAGGCGCCATGGCAGTCTGCGGATCGCGTTCGTATACGTGGAGGTCGTATTGTATTCGAAGCTCCTAAAGAGTTCTATTGTTAGAAGGTGGTGTCCCAGGGCAGAACTAAGTATATTGGAGCTGTATGCAAACCTCTAAAAGCCAGACAATCCTTTCTGACTGGGAGAGGTGTAAGTGGTGGAGTTCCAGAGACATCTTGAATGTTATTAATAACACTCGATTTCAAAGAAGTGACAATATGAGCCCGCATCACAAGCAAAGAGAACTCTGAAAACGGAATTTGAGTCGAAACAACAATAAGCTCGAGTTCTGGACGATAAATTAGATGCATGAAGCGTTCTGTGCTATACCAACTTAATATGCGCGTCCGCTATAGTACGTCATCTTCCAACTTTTCCAAACGGTTGTCTCCCACTATAATGAATTGAGAAAATCAATGACGTGTGTTTTATTGATTGTATCTCAGGGTTAGGGCTACGAAAAGATTGTGCTGTCCCGTCGAGCGCGACGGAAGCGTTCTATCCGCTACGACTTACTCAAATCCAGCTTATATAATTTTGACAGCTACAGATTCTTCGGTCTTATTACAGAAGAAGCGAATATAGAATTATTATATGCTCTAATAATTTCATTTCAATTGTGCGGCTGCATTTGTGGCGATTAGCACCGTAACTCAAAGAGTAAAAAGTTATTACTAGTGTAATAGCCTATTTTCTAGAACTGCTAAGACTTTTGCTCAATCTTTTTTGTTTGCTTCTTAAGCAGACCTGGAATAAATATTGCAATGACGAAAGCTTACTTCGAGTCTTTCCTGAGACGCTTCAAAGCTCCTATAAGAGAAGCAAGATAGGAGTGGATTGACCCCAAGATAGACTTGATAGCAATATTACAGTTATTCGCGAGAGAATTTCAAATTTCTGCTGTTGTGTAAACGAGGCGGCAGGCGGCACACGGCCTATGACAATTTTAAACCTCTTTGTATGAAGACCAGATATGAATTGCTAGCCGAAGATAAGGATTTTAATATCGAATTCAATCAACTTCTTAGCAGTTTCCTTTAAGGAACAGGGGCCCTCTACACTTGCCAAGACACCACTATCCAGAACAGCTCCGTTTAAAGAATAAGATGAGCTTTCCAATTAATTAAGTCGTATATATAGTGCGTCGGCAGTATCTTTATAGTTTGGTGTAATTGAAAATTCAATACTGTTTTCTTTCAACGATCCTCTTATGTTATCGAGTTTGCTGACTTTTCAAGCAGGTGTTTTATCTACATTCTAAACCAATCATCAATCCGTTTTAATTTCAAGCTCGTGCTATTTTACATAACTCTGTTCCTGTGATTTATATAGTTGCAGTTTATAATACTATTATAATATAAATTCCTCCTTATTTATAGTACAGAATATAGAACGATAACCGTTTATTTCCTAAATTCTCCACTTGCGAGTTTTAATAATCGAGACCTATTAGCTATCGTATATTACTTAATCATGAATTTGAATTATGATAACCTCATTCTCTTATAAACAATCAATATAGATACCGGTCTTATACAATCCGAAACTTGTGTATTGATTTAAAACTATAAGAAGACCTATCTAATAGTATATGAAATTATAATTTCTTTGTGTCCTTGCATAATTCGTATACTCTTTGCAAAATAATTGAGATTACAACATGTTTCCCATATACTCAAATAATCTAATTTTATTTATGATGAGCTTATTTAGGATAGTTGCTCCATCGTTTTATACTATCCGTTCGTCTACCCGTATTTTATTCAAGAGACCCTTTTTGGCGGTCAATGTTTCCAGCTTGGGCTTTACAATCCTGGCCTAACCATGCTGGCCTATTGTTTCATCCTAAATATTCACGGCTTTTAATATGGAATGGCATTTTATATGGCGTCCGGCGTGAACTACTCAAGTAAACAAAGGCCCCCTTTACCACGATCTGAGTGAAATGCTATGTATGGCATTAAGAGGGCTATCTACCTACCAGCAAAGCTGTCTCACGTCTCTTCATCTGCAATTAATTCCGCCAGACTTATCCACAAAATTATTATCCAATCTGAGAAAAAGAAAAAAAGAAAAAAAAAGAAACTATAGTCTTTGCCTTTTAGTTTTCTGATATTCACAAGCTGCCAACTATAAAAGAATCATCGTATAAATAACGATCCGGGTTGTTTATCTTGAAGTTGTTACTGTTCAGCCACACCGAGATACTCTACCAGGATGTCTATTACCTGATTGTATAGACGAGGTTGTGATAATAATAAGACTGGCCACAGTCTCTGAACATGCGGCTTTGCCTGCATAGAGACATCACTCCTGTCTTTGGCTGATCGCAGATATGGCTCCAATTTCGAAATGAGTTGCCAGCTCGGAGCATAGTCGTGAACGATCTTGGTGGAAGCTGTCTGTACCGTAGCGGCCACGGTTGAGCTTACAATTTGCTCGGGAACACGACTGACATATGTGCAGCGGTGAAAGACACGCCAGGCTTTGGTCGGCGCATTGGCCTTTTCGCTCTTCAGAGCCGATGATAGGTTGCGTAGGGTAAGAGCACTTCAAACAAATTGGCACCAGTCAGCACAGTGGTTTATTCTCAATCGGCGATTTTGCTCCACATTCACAATCCATTTATAATGAGTCTGGAAATAAAAAACAAAGAACTCACTCCGGATTGGCAGACTGTTCCAACTACTCTCTGTCTACGACCTGCTGGAAGAAGGCCGCTGTGTCTTCTATACTGGGCTCAAGCCAAAAACTCATCCATTGGTACGTGTCCACAGTACCGGGACGTTTGGCTAATTGCTTGGTCACAGGATCTTCAACGTGTATGTCAATGGGAGGTGGTAATTCAGCCTGGAGCTCTAAAGAGGTCTCCGAGTTCGATTCCTTGGTCAGCATCATGTTGAAGTGCGCGGCAAGGAGTGCGTCGACGTTGATGGTTGACAGCGCGCCCGATACGGACAGCTCCATATCCATGCTGACGCCCAAGCCCACACGCATATTAGCATTTCCGCCAATCTCCTCTTGTATGAAATCCATAGTCTGCACTGTCTCCTGGAAAATGCCCCATCTGCCGTCCAAACGTATGAGTTGCAGATGTTACGCTTGTTGCGCTTGGGTGGTGTCCGCTTGCCTATTTTGGGCAGCATGGAGTAGCGCTCGTGCTCGCCTCTCAGTTGCTCCTTGGTACGACAGATATGGTCACGCAAGGCGTAGGCCTCTGCCGGCTTGAAGTACGATACGTCTTTGGGCGGGCCTGCCAGCGATATGCCAGGGTAGCTCTTGTCGTCCTCCAAGCCGCGCCGACCGTCGAGACAGCCTTGCTTGGTGTAGAACGGGTTGATGTGGAATGAGACCAGGTTTCGGTCTTTCGGGATATCTGGGTTTGGCCGCATCTGGTATGCCACAAGAGGCTTAACGGAACCTTGTAGCTTCAATCGTAGCGCAGATACGTCTGCTGTTTCGCTCTCGACCAGTGCGATCCCAGTGTTTGTGGGTTGGTACTGCACACGATCTTTGCTATCTCGCGCAGTCCAGCTGCCTGTCAATTCCACTCCCATGTCCACAGTGCTGTGGGTAGTGGTTGTTGAGACTTCGTTCGCCAGAGCCGAGGATGAAATGTCAACAACCCTCTTTTGGGCAGCCTTGATCTCGCCTTGACTGACCACAGTTTCCATACCTATTCCAGCGCTGGCCTCCCACTTTGCACCGACGCCTCTACTGACCGCTAGGTTTACTTCGGCACCGACTTCCTTGTGTGAGCTATAAGAGTAGCTGCAGCGCTGGGCGTTAACGTAGCGAATTGCACTCGATGGTCTGTCGTCCCGTGAGAGATAGTTATCGGCCGGCACAGGCGGAGCGCCCTCAATGTAACCCTTCAGCGTCGGTGCTGGCTGTACCTGGCTAAACTACTCTGTGATTAGCGTGCCGATCTTGAAGCCTGTTACTAGCACCTAGTGACCCTCGTTATTAATGAAAGTGTAGGCTCGCTTGAAGGAACCCTCTATAGCTCCGTTAACCCCAATAGTAAGATCGCCATACTTAGCTACAGATGACCGTGCACGGATCAATCTGGGCATTTGCGAAAGCATGCCATCTTTTCGGAGCAAAGGCGTGACGCATGAGGCATCCAAGCCAACGGGCGCTCTAGATGGGATAAGTATATTCCGAGGGGCATAGCTATTAGTCCGTCCTTGAACGACCGATAAATGCCAGCAATTTAGAGACTCGTCCAGAATGCTGGCTGAGTGCATACGTTTACGTGTAGCGCTAGGTATTACTGTTTTGTTAAACGACAGATATATAGCAATCTTAGGTGGTACGTCGGTTAGGCGCGAGTATAGCGTATTATAAATGCTCTCCCTAGTCTTGACCGTCTCCTAGATGCGGAGCTCGTCAAATTCGCCACGAAAATGCTTGCGAGAAGCTAGATAATGGAAGCTGTCGTCCCCGCGTATCGTATTGCCTAAAGTCAGCTGGTGCAGCCCGTACGGTACGTTAAGCTGGTCCGAATAGTATGTAGTACGCTTGACTTCTTGCTGTTTGCCGTTGATATATGTAGTGAGTCTTGCGTCTCCCGAGAATGGCGAGGACGTCTACTTAGGTTGATTACGGAGCTTGCTGTGATGGCGGTTGCAGTCGTCTATTAAAACGCGATGCTCTGGCGACGTGAAGGAGTAGCTGCCGACCTGCGACTTTGTTGCGCTCTCGGCCTTCCACTTTGTTAGATCGTCTGGTAGCTCGATAGCTGTCGACCATATCTTGAACCCTCCAATCTGGCCGATAATGCTATTGGTATTTGTGTGAGGAGCGCCGCCGAGCATAAGTGGCGTATCTGTTGTATGCACCGGACCGCACGTAACTGATCCCGGTTTGATAAAGAGGCGTTCTGCGCTCTTGCCATTATTTTTACTGGATTCGAGCTATTCAATTGTTGGCGGCTTGAGAGCCGATACGAATGCGCCGGCAGTCGACTAGATCTTGATAGTAACCAGATAGCCCTGGCGAGGCGGCTTACTCCTGCTCTTGACGTTGACTATCTTGCGCGAGATGAATACTTTGTAGCTCGTGTTCTTATCCAATTTAGTTGCTGAATAGAAAGTTGTGGGGCCTGCGGCAGGTTTGTTATTATTGTTCTTCTCCTTCCAGAATTGAAGTCGCAGGTAGCCATCGTGCAGTATATTGATCTGGAAGGGCGCTGGATTATTAAGACCGGGAGCCTTGGATAAAAGTACCCGGTTATGGCTGCCAATCTCTGTTAGATGCAAGTGGAATAGTACCGAGACCTTATTGGCGTTGAACTCGACATAGTTGCCAAAGTTAACGTGGCTTTTCCATTAAAACTCAGAGTATATAGATTCTGATACGCAAACGCTATGTGTGTCTATGCGCCTATTCGCATCGGCTGTGATGGATCGATGCGGAAGTGCTTGTTATTGATGTTGCCCTTAAACGCGTATGTTCTGTCATCTTCCTGGTTGTTAGATTTTTGAACCACTGTGAGCATAAACGTTTGTGCCTTATTCTTCCGTCCTGACGATGCACGCGATTTCTTTTCCGAGGTATGTGCTATAGGAATGCTCCAGGTAGTGGTATTATCCACTTTGATCCATGATTCGAAGGTTAAGCCTGTGCAAGCGTCGGTTGTTGTAACCTTTTCAGATATGGACAAGGCGGTCTCTCTATCTAGGCTGAGTGCTGTAGATTGGCGAAGCGGCGCAAAATATGGTGTTTCCGAGGATGCCTTAAAGGTGCTCTTAGCTGGTATAGTAATCAGGGAATTGCTTTGCCCTTGCATTTCTCCTAACGAGCTTGCTTGAGTTAACGATACAATACTAGACCCGGACTTGAAACTGCCTACGCCTTTGCCCCTGTACGAGACTAGGTTCTCGTAGTTGTAACTAAGAAAGAAGATAAAGGTTCCTCGTAAGGCTTTTAATGGGGTTAAGGCTGTGCAAGCTACTGAGTCTAAGCAGTATGGAGAACTGACGATGAATGAGGTCGATCCTATTATGCTTGCGGCGGCAGTTTGCACGCAGGCAGTGCCAACCATCAAACAAGTTGCCACCGGAAGGTCCTTGGTGAGGTGCTTCGTTAGATTTAGATTGTACAGAGGGCGTGTATCTGATGATGATGATGATGATGATGTCTGGAATATGTGGCAATATTGTTAGCTCAGTCTAGAGTCGGTTTCACGCAGATCTGAAGGTTCAATAATTAGAACGTCATACCAATTTTGCATAAGACTGCATAACAGCATTTGGTATTATTCCAAAGGCGTAGGAGCTATTAATAATGTCGCATAGGTTGGCCAACGAGCTGGGAACACCTAAGCGTCAGCTGAAATGTTAGCATTTGTTCATCGGCAGACCTCCTCCGCCGTTGATTTCGTTCTATTATGAAAATCGAAACTACTTTCAGAAGGGCTGGATTGGGATCTATGCCTGTGACTCACCTCGCCACGTCTCCGAAATGCTCGATTTGTTGTCCTGCATTTTGGCTGAAAGCATGATATCCACTGCCACTGCGGGATCCGCCCGTTTACACCGTTGCGTGATAATAGTGATACGTTTAGCCAGCCTCAGCTTGGTTGCTACCATGATATTCTCGTGGCTGCTCAGGGTCGCTGAAATTCCAACGGCAATTGACCGTGTGATATTGTACGGCAGGGCACCAAAGCACTCTATCCCTGCGCGTAAGTACAACGTCACGCCTCCTATTGCAGCTTCCCATATGGAAGGCGCATGGTCTAAGCATGCCGCTTGTGGAAACGCTAGGAAAACTGCGAATAGTTCCGTGCCCGCCGGATCGATGAAAATGAGGGATGTGCTGGCTTTTGGCGGCGTTCCTGCTATAGCCAAGGACGGCACTGAGAGCTCGCCAGGGATGCCACCAAGATTACCGTCGGAGAGCAAGGCAAAGTCGAGTAGTAGCGGACGATTGCCAGAAATACCCTGGCGCGATGTTACGGCGTATAGTAAGACGCGAGCGTTGCGCTTCAGCGGGTTTGTTTCCGTCTTATTAGCTGTCTTGCGGGCAGAGGCTTCCTTGGCAGAAGCCGACCCTGTCTTATTCATGTCCGTTGGGGATATCGAGACTTGCGCGTAATGTGTCGCTACCGAGATACCGCCTGAAACTACTATATCATTCGGCAAGCGTAGAACCTGCCGAGTTGGTCCAGTGTTTTGTCGTACGGGGGCCTGAGAGGCGGTCCAGCCGTCTGTGGCCACCGGATTATTGAGCAAGATATTGATGTGGTTAGAGTTCTCTGTCGCATCGTGAGCTACTCGACCCTAGCCCTCATCTAGATGCCAGCAAGCAGCGAGGAGAGGTTCCGTGGCAGTGGAAGCCGAGTTGCGATTGGCCCTTAGTGTTTTGGAATCTAGCGCATACGACTATACGCGTACTTCGTCCACAGAGCCGCAGAAGCCGCTATCGGGCGAATCCGCGCGGGAGACTATGCGCTGCAGGGCCATCATGTGCTCACTGCTGAGTTCAAATGGGGCAGACACTTGATTATTGGTGATAAGTACGGCAGTACGAGGTATAGAGCCGGAGATGATCAGAGTTACGTGGTTCCAGGCTCCCTCCTGGAGGCGCAGTTCTGAGCGCCAGAGTATCGAGCTTGGTGGACTTGGATCGCTCAGTGCCAAGATCAACTTCTCATCTAGGATCAAAGAAGGGCCAGAACCTTGTTGCATACCAAATATCGTGGATGTACTCCCAGCAGCGTACTCGACACCGGTGCCCGGCTGAATCCACGCCTCAGTTGTGCAGCTATCCGAGAATTCAGCAGCAGCCAGCGTGATTTCCCTACTCAATACCAAAACCGGGTCGGCATCTTCGAGTCCAAATTCAATCGCTCGGCCGGAAAGCGGACCGGTAGGGACTATGGGCGTTATGGGCTCGTGGCACAGGCTCCACCGTTAGCCACGAAATCAAAGCAATGTTCTTGTGCTTTGACAGCTCTGATACTCGTATTCGCACAGGATTCTTGGATAGTGTCAGCTTGAAAGGTAGTGATTGGAATGCCGCAACACCAGGCGAAGAGCTAAGAAAGCGTTTCGAATTTGTCCCGCCCTTCAAGTCCAGGTCAAATGTCGTGGCTTTCATCTTCCAATTCTCCATAGACAAGAACAGTTGGATCCGCATGACTGCGCAACCCGAGAGCATTGATCAAAACGGGTTCACGCTGAATCTCATCACCTGGGCCGGTAAGTCTGATAAACCATGGACTGCAAGAGATCCCCTCCGCGGTGATCCGAAAATGGAATAAACATGAGCTAATCTGACATGCACATAGACACAAGAGCCTATAACATTGGTGCATATTGGCTTGCACATGAGGCTAACGAGCCAACAATTCGCTCTGGCCGCTTCGCGCCGTCCGAGCACCCCAGCTGGGTAATGGAGGAGAGGGGTGTGGTAAAGTTCTCCCGACCCTTCCCAGGCAGACCTCGGCACTTATTTGTTGGTTTCGACCATGTCAATGTTCGCAATCGCGTCAACGCTCGTCTCCAGTGTGATCAGTGTAGTTGCGACCAGGACGGTATGGAAATTGTTGTCAAAACCTGGGAACACGAGAGCAGCTACCACAGCTTGGGTGCATCATATATTGCTCTGTTGTAGAAGGTTATAGCTTTACTAGGTAGATCTCACGGACAAATTTCCATTCTGTCGGCACAAAGAGGAGCAGCATTCAAGTTGAGCAAACAATCCTTAAACCCAACGTTCAAAGAGATTTCACCTTGAGGTAATGCTCAGCTGTTTGTCTTCATAGGCAAGGCGATGGATAAAAGGGTTAGTAACTAGGGCGGCAGAGGAGGATTAGATGTTGCAAAGTGAATAAATGCTAGAAAGGTCTACAAAGCGGATAAAAGACGATACTTTATAAAACGACTCATGAGTACGTTGAGACGGTCCAGAACAATATTGACGGTTGAAAATATTGAAATATAGATCAGAGTAATGCTCGAGGTTATTAGGAGAGAAGAGAAGCCAGTCCAATAATGTCCGCAGCTCCTTTATCTGACAGTTCAGAAAGGACGGCGACTATTATGAACACGATTAGTCATGACGATGCCACTATGATTTGGAAGGAACTTACGTTCCAGACTTAATAATGCTTAGCCCATCTTCTTGGCCATTATTTCTGGGCATTGCCTCAGATATAGCTATATGAACGGGCTATTCACACAAGTGGTGAAGCTGGCACGGTCTGATTATCCTCACTTCTTTACTGAACTTGCTCTCAAGCCTCATAGCATTGGGCCAGTGTACTGGAGCACAGCAGAACCGCTCTCCCTAGTGCATAGTTTCCCTTCGACTGCACAATTGACATAACTAATTATGGTACCTTGATCTATATGGCATAGCATCAAGTGTAAGCCTTTGGGGTTACCGATATGCCCCAAAAGTTCATCATGTAGTTACTTTTGCCATCGCCATGGGAGGGAACTTTATTCAAATAGAATATGATGTAAAGATAGCAGCATCACCTCCGTGATAGTTTCTGTCGCCTGATTCCATGTAATGAGCCTCGTTTTATTCCATGAACTTTAGCTTGCAGCCGAATCTACCCTTGCTAGCTCCTCTCACCATTGCATGGCAGCCGATGCTCTATGAAACAAACGTTCCTCCTATTAATCACAAAGAAAGACATCAGCCTAGTTGATACCCAGCCTTATATCTCTTCCCCTTATCTTCTTTAGCACGTGGTTTGGGATCCTATAAGCCGTAGGTACGCTGCCTTTCCCATGCTGGATTCCAAGCTCAACGCCTTTATATAAAAAGGTTTGCATACATACCCGCGGTGCTCATATATCCTGATGGGTTTTGAATTCGATAGCTTCCTATAGCCTGCTCCAGCACTGTCCATCTGTTGCAGATGTTGCAAGTCTGTGATTGTAATATGTGAGCCAGGTTTATATATCGCGCTAAAGTGGTGTTACTTGTACACCCGTAGTGTAAAACTTCTGGCTTTTCATATATGTACTTACAAGTGGTCAATTTAACCTGCTTTACCAGGAATCCAAATCTGCCAGCAGTTTATAGCTATGGAATGCCATTACTTGCATCAATAAATAGTACGGTCTAAATGATGTCGTTTGATGGCCGATAGAAGACTCTAAATGCTGTTATTGAAAAATGTACAGCACTAGCAGAAAGGACTGGCTTCCGGATTCCAGAGTGGGGGCCCAGGGAGGGGTCGGAGTCAATACCGCTCTCTCAAGTAGTCTGCCTATATCATTTTTTAGTGTTATATCCGGGAAGTGCATTCCCGCCGTCAATTCCCCGCGCATTAAACTTGTTACTTGTAGCAGACTCTCCATTGATCTGGCGGTGGTTTGAAGGTACTGGAGCATAGTGCTAGTCTGCTCTTGATTTCAAGTCCAATTCTCAATGGGAATGGATCTGTGTCCCTTGTTTTGATGCTGACTGATAGATGAGCATATAGGTAACACCTCTTAGCGGCTTGTATTGGTCTTTCGTCTGTCGTCCTGTTCATTTCATCAGGCCTAGATCCTTGAGACCAAAACCAATGTGCATTATTTATAGTTGGACACCAAAAAAGCGCACCCGAGGTTGAAATTTAACAATATGCGAGCTGATATAGAATCAAAAGATGTGAAAATATGTGGTTTCCGAGGGGATGCGCGCTTATAGTAGGAAGTTCCTAACCCCCACAACACTTATCCATTTGTTCTCCTGGAGCAATATCCAGGTCTTTATACATTGCATCTTAACCGTATCGTTATAACCCTCCCCATCTGTCATTTATCATAATTGCTTTGCAATTGTAAGGGAATTGTCAATATCTACCAAAATCTATAATTATTCTTCCAAATGTCCAATTGCTATCGAACAACAGTCCTTAGGTTTCAGTCACCAGTGATAGTAGTACAAAGCCGAAAGACTGTGGCTCATTTCTTTGAAAAGAAATACACATGTAGGTATAGCGATATCCGTATTGTTGCACGTTAAATCAGCCTCCATATATTCTGCGTAGCATCTCATGGCTGCGTATATTAAGGCAGGAATTATACTTTCCAGCAAAAACAGTCAAACTATTCAATAGTTACGGCAATCTCTGTCTTTACCTTGACACCCTAAGACCGTGGAAGATAAAAAGTCATGAGAATCACCAACAATAGTGGATTGACTTAATAGCACGACCCTCGTCGTTGGCTTAGGTACAGCCGATGGAGGTTGTCTCTACGCATATGTCTTCGGAGATCGAGGTCGAAGTTCGGCATTGTCTGAATCGTGATAAGGTTGATCAAGGTTGAGTCTGTTACACTACAACTTAGTTCTCAGTGGTATGGGTGCTCGAATACTGCAAATGTGTTCCGTAAACAGGACTTCGTGGACGTCCATGGAGCGAAAGATTGCATCCTTGTTCTCGTAAACAATTCTATATTGGGTGTGGTATACAGTTTCCCAATTTCAATCTTACAACAAATCAGGCCTGAAGTATTTGTCTGTAGGCAGCGCGAGCTTTGTTGAGGCATGATAGCGCAATTCACCTCTCGAGCCGCTACATCCCGCTAGCACAGCAGATAGATCTTTTACCAAGCTATTACAATCCTTCCATGTATGTCTTAATCAACAACATTGGTAAAGCTTAAAAGCTGACATCCTGGCACCCAGATCGGACAACTGCACATTAGTCGTGCTTTAGGTTGTGTACTCGCAATATCATACAATATGGAATATTCGTCAAGGCATATTAAGCACTGCCTTGTGTTGTGGATATTCTGTTCTTACTCATTCAACTGAAAACGTGTATTCTGATGATTCTGAAGACTAGACGCGCCCATATTGGGCTCGGACTGAGATTAAGAACATGGTCGGAACTTACGTTACAATAATGTCCTACCTGATTTTGCAATCCTAAAAATGGGCCGGAAATATTTGCTTGCGTGCGTACCTGCCGCTAATAGGAAGACGACTCTGAGAGTAAACCCCACCGGTATCATAACCATGCCAGTTGGACGCCTGTATGTATTATTATATATATTACTTATCAATATAATAGATTGAAATGGATTACGCCATTAGTTCTCAACGAGACTTTTCTATCTTAATAATGCTATTTAGATTTATAACTAATGACTGTACAGAACACTATCTAGTTTAAACTAATAAATCTCTGTCCTTATATCCTTCCGTTATTCCTATATCTAGCCTTGGATTATTCATAATCTTAGTAATCTTTCTCAAATTAATTTCATTATATTAGGTTATCTATCGTGCGTATATATCTTTATATAATACGTCCTGTCGGTCCGTTAAGGTTTCGAGCTTATGTTATGTTGCGGTGGGCTGTTCCTGTAACCTATACAATCGAGGGTTATAACAGCACTACTCATTTCATATCAATTTATACTACTATAAGTTTATATCAAGTCCGACGATTATCAAACTATGACGATACTATTATAGAAGCTGGGTCTTTTGGACAGGTGCGTAGTGATTTGAGCCTTAGACTTCAGTTACAAATCTGCCAAACCGCACTTCTATTCCGCAGCCTCAGCAGGTACAAGCGTAAGGCTTCCCCGCTCCATTTTTGGCACAAGACCATCGATGACATCGGTCGTGAAGCTCTGAATGTTCATTGTGTGCTTGCCCTGGTGCTGACGGAACCCCTTGAGCGCCTCCAGGTCTTGCTCCGTCAACGTTTCTTTCTCATGCTCCTTGCCCTCACCGACATACTCCTGCTTTGGGTTGAACGCAGGAGTAAAGGCTAGAACGAGGAAGTCGATGGTCTGTGAGAATTCGTCTTGAGTGATCTTTCCTGTCGCATCGGCTGTTCCCTGAATGACTGAAATGTCCAAAGTATTAACATTCTGGGCATGTAGGTGGGTTTGTATGCGAGTGAAGACTTACTGGGCTTGAATAAGTTGAAGGCTCTGTCAAAGTTATCTTCATTAAAATCACTTAACACAGCATCGCCCTGATTTCGTATCTGCTTATAAGCGCTGAGGACAAGCAGCAGGAACCGCGCATAAACTTCGCGGACCTTGTTGGAGTGCCATCTGGCGGCTGTCATCTCATCCACATCGCCACGGATAGCCGCGGCGATAGTCGTTCCAGCTGATAAAGCACCCGTCACGGCCAAGTGGACCCCAGACGAGAAGAAGGGGTCGATGAAACAGCCAGCATCGCCCACGATACGAGCATTAGGGAAAGCGTACGCGGATGAGTGATATGAGTAGTCAGATGCGGCGTGGATCTCGGTCACTTGTTTTGCCTTTTCCAGAAGACCTGCGATCAATGGGACCTGCTGGAGAGCTTCGCCAAAGTACTGCTGCGTACTTTTGCACTTCTTCTTCTTGCTGGTGGCGATGTCCTGATTCATGACGACGCCAACTGAGTGGGTCCCGTTATGCAACGGGATAAGCCATACCCAGCCACTCTCGTCTGTGTCACATATGTCAATGAAAATGTACGAGTGTTGGACAGAATTGTTTGCCTGCTTGATGGGCTTACCTCGAAGGGCCTCGAAGATGGGAACACCTGCTCGCTTTGTCCCCTCCCCATAAATGCCAGCTTCCTTAAAATACGCCCAGTTGGCCACATTCTTAAGCGTGGTATTATAGTGCCTGTTCTTGAGATACTTTGTATTCAAGATACCCACACGGCCACTAGCATCAATAATGTAGTCAAATTTGATGCTTCCAGTGGTGGAATCCTCCTTGCGGGTCCAGGTTGCAGACACTGGCTTCCCCGGGTTTGGTAGCGGCGAGTCACTGCTAGTTACACCGTTGCTGTGTTCGTCGGCGTTCTCGACGTTTCCATTGTGATTGGCATGACCGTTTGTAGTAGCAAGCTTGTCTTCATCCTGAGCAAACTCAACAGAAGTGACTTTGACGCCATCAAAGATCATGGCTCCACTTTTTCCTGCATGTTTGTACATTAAAAAGTCGCCTTCAGATCGCACCACGTTCCATGAATGGTTATTGGGTCCGCCAAGCAGGAAGTCCGTAACTTTTTGATTTCAGATTATATGTCAGCACTCTGAATAGGCAACCGGAAATGACAAGAAGCGGGTATATGTAAGCTTACACCCTTCTCTGTTCTGTGGGTTCAGTTTGAACGCCGCGCCAACTTTCTTGTTGAACCCGTGCGCATCGAATTCATCGTCCAGATCAATAAAACGCAGATAATGGCGCATCGAGGGCAGCATGCTCTCTCCAATATGGTAGCGGGGCATTTTATCAGCCTCCAAGAGGACGGTATCGATGCCCTCTCGAGCGAGAACCGAAGCCGCGTACGACCCTCCAGGCCCTCCGCCCACGACTAGAACGGTGCATTTCTCGGGAATCGACATGATTTGTTGGATTGATAGTTGTTATTGAACAACAACAAGAAGAAGAAGAAGGAGGAGGAAGAGAAGTTGTTATCGTTGCTTTAGCCCTGCAAGACGGCAGAGATGGTTTTGCTATTATTTTTAAACAGTCGTGAGTCGTGGCTACTGTTGGGGAGCTAAGCATCGATCCAATACAGACAAGGAGGATATCAGCCATTGGATTGTTGTCTCATACTTTAAGGGAGCTCTGATGCACCCTATCAAAGTCTACTACTTAGTTGATTCTATTGAATCCAGTTCTTGTCTTTCTAACTGTAAAGCAAATGCAGGACACTTTTCCCCGGGCAGCGGAACCTCATGCGCTGTCAAGTCCTTGACCAAAAGTGAGAAACCCAGCCGGACTATCGGAGTTTATGCACATGTGGTCATATCATGCCCTGCAGACCGGGGTCACCCACCGGAGTAGATTGATCTTCGGCGCCCAGTAAGACTTGGTCACCAGTTGGAGAAAGTAGCATGCTCTAAGGTCGAGTAAGATCACATCACAGAACCCACATTTGATTGGCTGGATCCTACTACAGTAAATACGTATATAGAGTTACACCTCTACGACACTCACATCAACTCCATCGGTGTAGCATGATGTTACATTATAAAGACCGATGTACCATAGTATACATGAGGTCATATCCTGATATACATGACCCAGGATATGGGAAAAGTGCGTTCAAGTTCCGTTTGTATTCAGATTTTGAGTGCTGGAATTTAGGTTGTTGGCCTGTGGAATAACGTCATGACTACTCAGAAGCGTGTAGCTCCTTTTGTAATGTTGACACTACAATATCCAGCATCTCTCCCATAAAGTCTGCCGTGTAGAATCCTTCATTATACACCAAGTTGAGCTCAAGCTTGCCCTTAAAAACCCAAACGAACAAGTACGTCTCCTGAGTTTGACACTCGAGCCCCAGTGATATATCTAAAACTTCAATTTTCAGCACACGCCTGCCTCTTCCCTCGATGACTGGTGCTATCAAGACCTCGGCATCACCTACACTTGAGATGTCGATTTCACTTCTCACCAATGGTGCAGCTTCACCGCCAGAGCGTGCCGCTGCCGCTTGCATCATGCCGAGTGCCTGAATCGCAAACTGCCTGCGTGCAAGAAGAAACTCAGTGTTGAGACCTTCACGATAAAGGTGGTCATAATATGCCGCTGCATCCTTCCACCCAGTCAACGCATCTACCTTGGCCATATAGCTACCCGTATATAAAGCTGCCGCATATCTAGCAGAGTTGAATGGCGGCTTAAGATATGGACGCAGGCTGAACCTGATGTTGCTGGTGTAATGCTTTTGTGCTCCTGTATTCCCTGCTAAACCTCCCCCATAAAAGTTGGCGACAGCAAGAGAGGCATGTACAGCAGCCTGAAGCCCAATCCCATGGTCTTCGCAAGCAACCATGATACGGTTTGTCACTGTCTGAGGCAGGCTTCGCCTCAGACTTCGTGTGCTGCCGCTCGTGCTTCTTGAGTTTTGTCGAAATGGAAGCCCAATAGAGCCAAGGACATGACGGCCACTAGCAAGACAGAGTGCTGCCGCTCTTCGGATCTCGTTAGTTGGCTCCTTGGGCAATTCCAGAACCTCTTCAATACTAGGTGCAAGGCGGCTTGGTTCCTCTCCCCATGCGAGCGTCTTGGGATCATCCGGGTCATCGGCAGCTACAGCCTCGAAGAATGCAGCCAGGAGTTGCAGAACTCCGTACCCATCAGTACGCCAGTGCGAAGTGTGCAAAAGGAATTGACCCGAGTCGGGTATGAAATACCCGATTGTGTAGGGAGCGTGTCCGAGGCTCGCAACAAGATCAGCGATGGCTGTCGGCGGTGACATGGACAGTCGGTGAAGAGACTCATCTGCCCAAGCTTCCAATGTTTCTGAGTCGGAAGGTACATTATAATACAGCATTTGCCCCTCTTGGTCGGCCGTTGAAGCCATTCCAGGATGTTGGAAGCGTAAACACATCCAGGCTCTGCGCATTCGCTGCCATAACTCGTTGGACTCGCCCGTCAGGACGCCTCCCCCGGTTGTTGCTGACACGACAAAAGTGCCAGTTGCGTGGATGCTCCATTGTTCTTTGTCGGCTGAGTGTGCTTGGTCACCAATCCATTTGATCATTCTCTCATTCTCCCCAAGTTGCCTCTGCCAGTGCCCGGGGGTGGTTTGTGCCCAAGACATGATATGCCAGGGCCGAAGTCAGTAAACTAACAAAAGAAGAGATCCGACGAATTGAAAGGATTGAGGCAGTTATTAAACACATAGTTGGAAAGACTATCCCTTAAATCACATCATCAATTAGCCTTTGCCACTTTGTGCCGCTGAAAATCTCCGGACTTTCAAATCGGACCTGTATTCAATCCCGCGAAAAACTGTACGTTTTGCTTTTTGCTAGTGAATATCAAGTCTTAAGTAGTGAACATTGAAGCTGGGTAGATGATGGAGGATAATAAAGAATCAATAGATATACATTCACGCAAGGGGCCTGAGTCTTCGATCCCAAGAATTTGACTTGGCGAGGACGAAACTAATTATGGATTGGACACTTAAACCATCTGGCCAGTTCATTGCAGAACTTGGGGGGGTAGAACGCATCTACCGTCACGTTTCGCGACTCCTCAAAGTCACTGGCCGCGAACACTGGGGCCTATATTGTTGTTGTCGCCTTGAGTTGTCCCTAGGACTATCGGACCAAGCAACAGAGACGAAACTACAAAATGCATGGCTGGCCTTGAGATACGAACTTCCAGGTCTAGCGGTTGCTATCACGGATGATAACAAAAAATCTTATAATGTGCCCACTACCGAATCGGTTGCTCGGTGGTTGGAAGAAACCTTCATTGTGGAAAAGACCCTTAACAAGGACGATATACTCGGCTCATATCCAATCAAGGAGTCGCCCACACTGTATTTCTTGCCAGAGTCATTGAGTATGCTTCTGTTGGTATCTCACTGGCGTATCGATGCTTTGGGAACCTGCATGCTTCTCAACCGCTTTCTCGCCTTGTTGGCGGCTGGAACATGCGCACCCCCGCTAGAAGAGTGGCCAGCAGCAGAATCTCAACTTGCCAGAATCTCGCCTCCTATCGAGGACGCTATCGGTTCGCCTTCTATGAAGGAAGCAGCTCAAGACCCAGCGTTGGAGGATTTTGCACGTCAGTATATTCGGCATCACCATCACACAGCCGTCAACGCCGGTGGTTTGCCCTTCAAGTCGGCGTCTGCAGCAGAGCGACCTTCGCAGACCAGCTTGACACTATGTCGCTCTGGCACGAGCGCATTTACGAAAGCGTGCAGAGATTGCGCTATCACAATCACCTCGGCCGTGCACGCTGCGTTGGCAGATATCTTTTTCAGCGTCACCCCGGCGGCCAAGCAGTACGCCTGTGTCATGTCTGTGAACATGCGTAATCGTCTTCAAGCGCCATACAATCTGAATTCTTTTCAAAACGCCGTACAGACCTACGTTACAGGTGTGACACCCTCAGTCGGTCGCGAGAGTTCGTTCTTGGAAAAGGCACGTCAGCTTAAGGAGTATTACCAGCATGGCTGGTACAGCGATGAGTTTGCCCGTGCTATGCGCCTGACAACAAAATATCATGCCGATGCGATGGTCAACGGCCCCCCTCCCCCGGCGGCGGGAGAAGCAGCATCACCGCCAACACACAGGAAACCCCCCAGCAGTGTTACACTGAGCAGTCTCGGGGTTGTGGACAGGTATATACAACAACACCATTACAACGAGAATAGCAGCGAGAGTGTGACTGTAACAAACTTTGACTTTGGGGTTTCTATGATGACCCGCCAGATTCTCTTGTATGTATGGACATTTGATGGACATTTGCGTCTTTCTGCAAATTATAATGACGCGTATCATGATGCGAAGGAGATTTTGGAACTCTTGAACTTGATTCGGAAGGACCTGGAAAAGGAACTCGCGATCGTTCTGGATTTGGATGGTTGAAGGATGATGGGCTACTTCTTGAGATTTCCTTTGATGTTCAAATTGATTCCACGATTCCATCAAGACAGGATCGCAAGTTTCAATCGCAAGGCTTGATGCTCTTCCTTTCTTTTTAACCATCACACTCACATTTTGGAATGGAATTGGACTAAGACTGGATCCAAGTCTCGGATGTAGAAAGCATTAACAGATGCGTGTTAACATTGAATTTATACAAGATCACAATATATACCAAAACGGTAACCACTATGCATTGTATGAAACGGTGAGGAATGATAATTCAGTCTAGCCTCGTGTAAGTTGCTTTCTGTATTCCATCTCAAGCTCGCTCAACATCCCCTCAATGTCAAAGTACCACAGCTTGTGTGATCTTCTTTCAATTTCAACCATACACTTTGCCCAATCATCCTTTGTGTCTGGATATGCCCACTCATAAATTTCACAGGCTTCGCGGCTGCTTTTGACTAGCCACTGGCTTCTCGGAGGTCTGACTTTATCGTAGGCATTAAATGCAGCCTCGAGCAATGCGTTGAGCCGGGACTGATTTATGTCCTGGTCATGATCCAATTTGATGCTTTCGCATACAATTTCAAACAACTTGCTCAAGGCCAAGGCGTCCTCGACCCCGACTCCGGCTCCCCCACCGTGATGTGGTGAGGAGGCATGCGCGGCATCGCCAGCAAGAACCACGCGACCACAGACATACGTCGGTAGTGGCCGGTCATGGAGGTCAAAGATTGCCCACTTGACCATTTTGTCAGGTAACAGGCCGACGAGGCTGCGGACAGTTGGGCCCCAGCTCTCAAACACGGCGTCGAGCTCAGCACGTGATCCATCGGCCGTCATGCTGCGCAGCACACTGGCGTGCTCCTCGTCGACAAGAGGCCAATCCTCTTCTTGAGTCACAAATATGACCACGTTCAGCAACGTTTGATTAACCACGGGAAAGTGGAGCACATGTGCACGAGGCCCGGTGTGAAGATGCATGTTGAGGGCTTTGAAGGTCCCCAGCACTGGGATAACGAGGTTCATGGGCACAAGGGCACGGTAGGCGACCTTGTGGGAGAACTGAGGATATGATGCTGGGTTAGAAACTCCCAGGATAGCTTGTCGCACCTTGGATTTTATCCCGTCACACCCGATGACTGTATGAGGAAAATGAGACCGTTTTAGCATTGATGTTGGTTATGTGTCCCTCATTGCACAGGTTATACTCCTGGGATAACACTCACTCGCGTCTGCTTCAGCCGTCGTGCCATCCTGGAAACGGAGCAAGAGCTTCTTGTCTGGTCCACGGTCCTCAAAACCCACAAATCGATGTCCCAGGTCGACGACAGACTCGGGTACCATCTTAACAAGCTTGTCGAGAAGGTGAGCGCGATGGCAGCCTTGGAAGCCCTTGTACCCCGAGAACAAGAGGCCCAAGAGCTTGTCATCTGTGTTGGATGGGTCAGTGGGATCGTAGTGGTAGCCATCGTGGTATCGCATGTAGTCGTTGGGGTTGTTCATATCTTCACCGTTGGGCGTAGCCACGGCGTTGACGGCGTCGACTATTCCGGGATCGAGCAGCTCCATACATTTCATAGCATTCGCGGTAAATGCAACTCCGGCACCGAGCTCCCGAAACATGCTAGACTGCTCGTATATTTTGATTGGTATGCCTCGTTTCTGTAGGCCTATGGCTGTAACGAGGCCAACGATGCCCCCGCCGACGATAGCAACGTTGAATTGAGCAGGCATTGTTGATTCTATGACTAGCTACCAAGCATAATAGGAATCCAATGCTCAAACGGATGTAAATGTGGTACAGGACGGGCTTTTATCGTGTCGTCATTCCTCAAGTGTTGTTTCTGACGACCCTACCTATTGTTCCGGAGTTTTTAGGCGGGGATACTATACACCAACCAGCAAATCTCCACCAGCAAGACGTACATGTCCATGCATCCATACAACAACAAATAAAGCTGTGGGGACTTTCACAGATGTAAATAGTGTGGAATAATCAAGATTCTCATCAATCACATACCTACGAGAGGAAAAGTTATGAAAACACAATCATTGCCCATCATGTCCTTTACACAGAAATCCAACAACACATTTGCAGCCAACGGCGTAGCCTCGGACCATGAGGAGAACCTTCCTGCCATCGTGGCCATCGCCAAGATGGTTGTGACGCTCGCTCCGCCAGTGACATCCGAGTCAGTCATTCACGACAATGCTTGCGGGCCCGGTGTCGTCACAAATGCCGTCTTGTCCGTTTATGCCAACACGCAAGGCCACCCTCCACGAATTATTGCCTCAGATATTGTGCCTGGGATGGTCGAGCTGGCGGCACGCAAAGGTCATGCTCATAATGACTGTGTCGAGGCACATGTCATGGACGCGAAGAAGCTCGACAAGATCCCTGACGGCACCCTGACACACTCGTTTACCAACTTTCTGTTTGTCCGCGGCTGGGGCGACGACGACATGGTCACTTTTGCGTCCGAAATCTTTCGTACTTTGCGCCCGGGCGGCACAGCGTGCAAGGCGGCATGGAAACGTCACGAATGGCACTCGGTGGTTCGTGACGCGCTGCTCGAGACGCGTCCTGACGCTGCCCTCGTCGAAAGTTGGATGCCGCAGCAACCTTGGTCGCAGGATAGGGTCGTGGCCATTTTTGAAAAGGCTGGGTTTGGCAGGACCGATATGACTGTAACCACGGTCCAGCATACACCTGAGGCGCCTATACAGTGGGACACGGACTTGTGGAAACAGTTTTTGGCTGCCACAAACATCGCTGTTAAGAGACATTTGAGTGAAGAAGAGAGGAAGCGCTATAAGGTAAATCTGGCCAAGAGAATTGAGCAAGACAAGAAGAACCCGTCGAGGTTCAGGTGGGAAGCCTGGATTCTCACTGCCAAGAAGTCATCTTAAAACAATCTTGCCATGTGACTGTGGTTGAATTGTTAATCTGGGCTTTCTTTAGTCTAAGTTTGATAATTTTTTGATGGTTTTTTCAACAAGATCTTGTAGTTCTTACTCTTGTTCAATGTAATGAGAGCACTTGAGTTCAAGGCTGAGGCCCACTTCGTTATTCAAAACCCACAATGCACTTATACAAGGCTGACGAACTAGCCCTCACTCCCTCACATATCTGTGCTGTGACCTTGATTCTATTTGCATTTGCGAACTGAACTGAACGTGAAACTAACTGTACGAAGCCAAGATTTAATTCAATACACCTGATCAACCAATGTGCTCGACATGCTCTGTCCAGTCGGAACAAGCATTCAAAACCTTAAAATCCTCATCCGTCAAGCAAGCCACTGCATCGCAGTCACCCAGTGGACTGCCGGGAAAGAGAACAACTGTGCTTGGAAAAGGAATACTAGGTGGCCGTCTTATAAACTCGGGCGTGCCCAGAAACTTTCCGAAGTTCGGAAATACACCCTGCAAACCCCGAATCGACGAGCATCCGACGTCCGTGTTGGGGTTGAATTCCCCGGCATAGGTGATGGTCGACTTATCAGGTTCGCGGTCAATAAATGTGGCGAAACTGCGCAGGTGATACAGCGTGTTCGCCTGGTTGAGACACTTGCGTAGATGTGAGGCAATGGTCGACAGCGGGCTTTGGGTAAGCTCTTTAAAGGTTAGGACGGCTTCCATGTTGTGCGCCATTTCACCCATGTAATCTGGCGATAGACCAACTAACTTGCGCCCGTCCATTTGGCGCCCAAACCGTGATCGAGTACAGGGAGAGTGCCTCTTGCTGCGCGCTGAAATGAAGTGCTTCCATATAAAGGCACAGAGCGCATCGTCGGTCGAGATGAATGGAAGATCTGGGTCAAACCCACCAGGCTGGGTAGCGATAGCCTTGATCTTGGCCATGTTCGCAGGCGAGAAGCGAAAGACATGATACCTTGCAGGGTCGGATGGTGCTTCTGGAGCTAGAGGCGCTTTAATTGATAGACATCGTCGATAATGTCGACTATGATCCAGAAGTGGCTCGTCAGGATGCAGCAGGGTGATTACGTTCCGTCTGTCCTTGTTGGCAGCCTCAATCATGGGCCTCGGGAACTCTTCACCGCGCATGGCGCAGGCGATTAGCTTGACGAGGCCAAAGTGGCCCCCAGCATCTGCCACGTTGTGTGCAATGGCAAAGTCAATAATCACGCCTCGTGGGATGAAGTTGACCTGGACTCGGACAACGTGAGCGGGTTGGTCGTCCGAGTCGACTTCCATTCTCTGAGGGAATGCTGGCACTGGGATCAACATAGCCGTTGGTGTGATAGACTGTGGGGCTTGAAGTCGCCGAAACTCGTCGTAGTCGGCGACGGCTTCGTTGTTGAGAAGAAACCCCACGTCCACTGCTTGTCGTGGCTGTTGGGGGCATGGTACGACCTTGTATATTCCTGAACTTCCCTCTCTCCTCCCTTCATTAATGATCCGAGCACCCATCCATGGTATCTCTCTGCGAACTTTGGATACAGCAGTCTCTAAGGACTGAACAATCTGCTGAGGTGTTACACCCTCTGGCATGGGGAAGAAGTACAGCACATGTGAGTAGACCTGCAACATGCACAGCTGGCCCAATACGTCTTGATAGCGATCAAGATTGTCGTAGTCATTGGCAATGTCTTCTGACTTGTTACTAACCATTTTGAGAATAAGCTTGAGCTCAGTGCTGGCTGAGAACAACCAGTATTTCGATCGACCTCAAAGTGTATGCTCTTGGACGGGAAAGCCGGTACAACATCGGGGATAAAAGGTCTATATCTAATTGCTACGGAACTTAGTTCCAGTGATATAGTGTTCAAACTCATGTAGTGGGGACGACGGAGTACTATGCGGGCCGGAGTTTCTAGACACCACTGCCCGCACTGGATCAAAGCCCGCATTTTGGGTTATAGCCAGCAATTTCATGTAAGCTGATAGCATCGGGATGAGGGTTTCCAAGTCTAACTAGGCTCCGAATGATTTCAGGTAGTATCCTTTTAATAGGAAGATCCATAGAAAAAAGGTTACTTGGTAACTATGATCAATAATCATTAATACTATAAAGGGCTTCGGCCCACAACTATAACATTTCTTATCTATAGTTAAATCTGTTCCTACTATAGGTATAGCGACCTCTCCAAGCGAGGGCATATCGATTATGGTCTACAATGACAGCATTACGCTTCGACGTTCGAGATATATGTAAGCAAAGATCCGAGAGGATATTATTGAGCTGAAGGATAATATTAAAGAGCCATCTGAGCTTGTTGAGAATCTTTCGTAATACGACCAAGACCAGCAACAGTTTCTTTCAGCCTAGTTAAAGAAGGTTAAACTATCAGAGAAGGAGCTTCATCAAAAGGAATTATATTGAGAGAATTAGGATTGGATTTAGCATTGAAATAAAGTAATATATTTTCTATATATTATAAGTCTAGGACTCATTCAGCCTGTTGAAACAATTCTTACTGTAACCCCTAAAGGTAGCTTAGATATATATAGCGGTAGTAAAGTAATTACCAGCCCGGAAGTATATTATAACCTACGAAGGTGCCGGTCAAGGAACCGGCCCATGCAACGTAGTCGCGCAAATCGTGATGAAAACAGACCGACATGATCTATTATACAACGTATTAAATAATACAATGTGGATAGTTAATTAGTTCAAGTTATTAGGATGGTAAGTGATCCAGATAATGGGAATGTTTAGGACATTCAATAACCCAGCTAGAGTCAATAGAATTATCGTTATGGATCAAGAACCTGATATCGGAGCTTAATACCTTAACCTACTTAGTTTTTTCTGATTAATTTTAGTTATAAATCTAAATCATGCTCTCAAAGCCTGTGAAACTCTTCTGGAATGGATGGATATTCCCTCATTCATTGTATTACTAAACGATAGATAATAAACGTACTTGATGTTGTTTAGCACAGAAGCCGAATATAATGCTTCCTTCCTCTGCCAATATAATGGATGGTGACTTCTAGTATCATTGATACGGTCAAGGGTTATAACAAAATTATAAGGACTTCTAATTTTCTCCGTCCTTAAGTAGCGAAGTAAAAATTAATTTTCTTCGCGGTACTGCTAAGAGCGGTTTTCTCTTCTGCGAATAGAGAAGCGCAAATAATTGCTTTGTAAAGATTTGCGTGATATATTAAATATGAACGTGAGGTCAAGACCACTTGCTATAAGGTAGGTGAGATTGGTGAAAAGAATCTTGATACAGCGTCCGGCATGTCTCTTTTCCAAAACGTTAAATATATTATCATTATCTTCATCATCTTCTTTAAACTATACTTGCTCTTGGCTCGGTCAACTGTATAGCGCCGCTACAACTTAGGAAAGACTTTCGGTTTAGAGGCCTGACACATCCGGCTGTTTACACGCCTGCTGTACACACACTACGTCTACTACAAATACTGAGATGAAGCAATCAAGTAGCCCTTGTTGCGAGGCCCGTTAAAGGATTCGTTAAATTGGGTTACCAAGAGGAGCTGGGGCTACAAGAGATCCTTCAGATAGTGGATCGAGAAAGTCGCAAGGTAAAAGGAGTCAGAAGAGGGGTGCTTTTCCGTGTAAGAGAGTCAGGTGGAACATAAACCTGTGGAGAATTTGAGATGAATGTAGATTACATCAACATAGTGCCCGGGGCCTCTCCTCTCTAAACGATCAATATCACCAAAATCATTACTATTAATATGCGTGGCATTATACTTGGCCAAACGTTAAGGTAAAACTGAAATTGGTACGGAGTGATGCCGTATTGTACTGCTCAGATGGGCAGTACAGTACGGTGAAAATACGCTTTCCAACTAACGCTAGGTCTTTATTTTCTATTTGCAGCCAGGCTGATGAAGCGAGGAAACCTCCAACACTGCAGTCATACCTCAATCAAGCATCGATGGCCTTTGGGACTAACCAGAAAGTTAACATGTTTCTCCATATCTTCGTGTGACATGCCTTTCTTTGTCGATAGGCGAGCGGATGGAAATGCCCTGAAAAAGAGCGCCGTGCAGAGCCGTAATTCCATTTTCGCCAGGTTGAGCCCAATGCAGTCTTGAGACTGATTATTAGCAGAAGTTCCCTGGAACAATGAAAGGGAGAAAAGCAGGTGGAACGGATTGCCTACTCCTTGGGCCAATAGCAAATGGCATATATGCACTCATCATCTCCTTGGATGGATTCTCCCAGCGCCAAGGGTTGAACCTATTGTGAAAACATTAGAAGCAGTGGCTACAGACATGGACCTTCTTGAAGGCTAGCGTTCACGTTATGAAACGATATCAGGTCAAACACTCACTTCTCAGGTTCTGGAAAGACGTCTTGGTCCCGGTGAACACTGTAATTCTGTGCAGCAACAATACAACCTCCAGGAATGAAATGACCTGCCAGGTTAGCTCCCCCAGCAGGGACGACTCGGGGCAGACCACCCTGGGATGCACCATGGAGGCGCAAAGTCTCGTCTAAAAGCATATTCAAGAACTTCAACTCCCGGAGATCGCGATTGGTGAAATTATCGGGCAATGTGTGGAGCTCGTCAAGCAGCCGTTGTTGGATTTGACTGTTCGACACAACCGCGTAGACAAGATATGTCATGGTGATGGCCGTGGTATCCGTACCGGCCGTAATATATGATTGAGACTCAGCCGCTACATCTTGAGCTGTGAGAAGGAGTTCGCGGTCAGCCTGATCACCGCAGCCGTCGCCACAAGTAGTCGTCGTCCCTTGCCCTCCTTTTTGGATGATGCTGGCAAATAGTGTTTTTTTCACCACTCGATCCTCGCTTTGGACAAGCTTCATGTAATTCGAGGTGTGCTTCTGCCCATATTGGACCACTCGCTGTCTGGTAATTCCGACATTTTTGAACCAGGGGAAAAAGGGAACATGCTGGCCGAGCCAAATTAACCATGGAAATGCACCTCGTAAGGGTAGCAGGGCTCCCATCTCGGCGATATCTTGCGCATACTGATTTTTCTATTCGTATTTGGACTTGGTTAGTTACTGCTCTTTTACAAATTAGGGACGGAAACTCGCCTTTCCATCCTCCAGCATATGAAAGGACTCTCCAAAACACATTTCGCTAATAACATCCATAGCGAACAACGTCCACCAATGTAGAATGTCGGTGTACCCTCGTGTCTTGATATCTCGGCCCATCTGGGAGATGCATAGCTGTGCCCGATTCATCACAGTCGGTTGCAAGTCCTCAAGAGCAATCTCGGCGAAGCAAGGGCCCAAAATTCGCCGTCTTTGCGCATGAAACCTAGGATCAAGGGCAGAAAAGACACTTCTTATGTTGCCTCCCACGTAGAAGCTGGGATCTTTCAAGAAGCTAGTCGATCGTGCTGCATATATGGCTCGGACCGTGGCAACATCGCTGATGTATACAGTCTTTGGGCCCGTTCGCACAACAGGGCCTGAAATGTGCTATTATTAGGTACAAATTTGCAGAGATCAAAGTGTGTAGTAACGCGGAAATGGATGCGAATCTATATTTACCATATGTCTCGTGTAGGGAATGAGTAAATTTCGCTTTATCTCCCTTCAGGAGATAGTATCTCACAGGCAGGTCTGTCCATTTAGACCATAAAGGTCCAGGAAGTCTTGTTAGGGGCCCAGTAAATCCAGTAGCGATAAGCCACTATGTAAGTAGCCGTCAGCAGCCTGGCCTTACCTTCTATATGTCGAATATTGGGAGGATATTTTCGACGGAATACTCACAATAACAATTAATCCCATATATCCCAGCACCAAGTTTGTTATGGATAAAGACGAGAGGTGGGAATTTGCGAAGATGTCAAAAGGAGACATGTTGCAAGAGAGTTTCCGCCGTGAGGTTTTTGAAACTTTCTAGTTCGATTTGTGCGATAGCTGAATGATGGTTTTTTAACAATCACAGCGCTGCAGATTGCGCTCCAAGGTGTTTGAAATCAAAGATGTCTGAAAATATCCAGAATCAAACATTTGTTCAAATTAGCGGAGCGATACTCTGGAAAGTGTGGTAGTAGCGTGTCTCAAGGACTGTCTCAGGCCTGCGGAATGCCGGAGTTATTCGCAGGACTCGATCTCGGCTGACAGGAAGGCTGGCTTTATTTGATCTGGTTAGTGCTATTTGTCAGAATTCTTTGTAACCTAGGTCCCTGGCTCATCAATTTCACTGCACAAGGCTGCGACGAAGACATGTTAATGCTGGATTTTCTGTCTCGAAAATCGCAGTCAAGCCACGACTTTCACGGACCACAATCTATTTACTCTGCCACATCAACCTTTCGTCTTTTATCTCCGTGACAACTTTCAGCACCAATAAGACGGTCTGAGAAAACAATCAACATTGCCATGGCGCACAGCTACAATCAACCCGTATCGGGCGCGGTTTTCTGCCCCCAGAACAAGCCGCCAACGTTGGAGTACATGGAGGACATCCGTCGATTCATTCGTGGCAATCCGCTCTTGCAGACATTTGAATCAGCCATTTTGGATCTACCACAAACATGGAGTACATATGCAAGGACAAATTCGTCCATAGCGGCCTTGAAGACGGGTCCAACGTATACGAAAAATATTCACGACTGGATGGCAGACAATGTTCCGCTCCCCATCCCCGAGTTCCTGTCTGGAATTCTTGCTCTTCCTCTTCTCACCATTATCCAAACAGTCCAGTACTTCCAGTATCTGGCCTTAAGGGGTATTAACCATGTACAATTCCTTCGAGAAGTCAGTGTGGGCGGTATTCAGGGCTTCTGTGGAGGTCTGCTCCCAGCACTGGCTATCGCAGCTTCCAAAGACGAGAGTGAAGTGATAGAAAATGCCGCCAAGTCGCTCCGTATAGCGCTTGGAGTAGGTGCATATGGTGAACTGGGAGACGATGAAAACTTGCCTGGCCCAACGACACTGGTGATGAGAGCAAAAAAGGAGGGGCAAGCTGAGCATATTCTGGCACAATTTCCACAGGTCGGTACCGTGACAATTATCCTTTGTGATCATCCTACCGTGGCTACAAAACTCTACTCTCATGTCTTTGCATACTTACTAAATAACTCCGTTCTGTGATTTTAGGTGCACATTTCTGCTATTACAGATCCCCTCTCCATCAGTGTCGTCGGACCCGTCGACGTTCTGGGACGCCTCAAAGCACACGCTGAAGGGGAAGGCCTACCAGTCACTCAAGTGAATCTTCGAGGCAAAGTTCACAATCCAGAGAATCAAGACCTCGCTTCCGAGCTATGCTGTATATGCGATGAGAACGCGCAGCACAGACTACCAACTTCGAAGAACCTCATGGTTCCTGTCCGCTGTAACAGTACTGGCAAATTGATTCAACCTGGCTCATCATCTTCGTCTTTAGCCCACGAGATTATCAAAAGCACTCTGGTGCTACGGTGTGAGTGGTTCACGCTGATGCAGGGCATGGCTAGGGATCTCAAAGCAGCCTCCTCTGCTACGGGAGCAACCAATTCGGCCCACCACGCCCTGGCAATGTTTGGAACAGGCCGCAAGAATTGTGTCCCGGCTGCTCCGTTTGAGGAGATTGGATTGCGTCTGACCAAAGTGGACTGCATGTTCAAGACAGGAGGAAACCCTGGTTTACAGCTCATTCCGTCCAATGTGGGCATGGCTTGTTATCCAAGCAATAGTATCGCTATTGTGGGTGCTGGTCTCCGCCTTCCTGGCGCAAATAATCTTGATGAGCTTTGGGAGCTGGTGAACTCAGGCGTCTCAAGGGCAGAGAAGGTTCCCGCGAGTAGGATAAATGAGGCAAGCCTAAATGATCGCTGGCACGGCAACTTCATCCATAATGTGGATGAATTCGACAATGCGTTTTTTGGTATCAGCCCCCGCGAGGCCCTTCATATGGATCCTCAGCAACGCCTCCTGCTTGAAACGGCGTATGAGGCCCTGGACTCTTGTGGCTATCTTCGTCACCACCGTCGTGACGATTTTGACAATGTCGGCTGTTTCATTGGAACAACGTACACTGAATACCTCGAAAACGCGGCCGCCTACGACACAACGGCGTATTCGGCCACGGGCACTATACGCGCGTTTCAAAACGGCAAGATTAGCTACCATTTCGGCTGGAGCGGTCCATCGGAAGCGATTGATACAGCATGCTCCTCGTCCCTTGTTGCCATACATAGAGCCTGTCGCGCAATCCAGGCTGGGGAATGCCCCATGGCACTCGCAGGCGGGGTGAACATTATCACTGGAATCCAGAACTTTTTGGATCTTGGTAAAGCTGGTTTTCTGAGTCCAACAGGACAGTGTAAGCCCTTTGACCAGTCTGGCGATGGCTATTGCCGCGCTGATGGAGTTGGACTGGTGGTTTTGAAAGCAATGGACGCCGCAGTAGCTGCAGGGGATGGTATTCTTGGCATAATACCAGCCGTGGCTACAAACCATGGCGGCCTGTCGACCTCGATCACGCAGCCATATCCGAGAGCGCAAATTGATCTGTTTAGCAAGGTTTTGAAACAATCAGGATTACAAGCTCGCCACATCACCTACGTCGAGGCGCATGGTACCGGAACCCAAGTCGGAGATCCTATGGAGATCGCAAGCATCCGTCAAGTGTTGGGAGGAAATGCTTGTCGCTCCGGTTCCGCAGGCGAGATGCTCTGTCTGGGCTCCCTGAAGGCCAACGTGGGCCATAGCGAGACAGCAGCAGGTATAGGGAGCCTGATGAAGGTCCTTGCTATGTTACAGCACAGAAAGATTCCGCCACTGGCAGGTTTCCAAGTGTTGAATCCCAAGATCCCACCGCTGGAGCCGGATCATCTGCATATACCTCGACAGGTCCTCCCTTGGGATATCCCTTTCCGCGCCGCTCTAGTGAATAGCTATGGCGCAGCAGGGAGCAACGCTGCTCTAATCTGCTGCGAGGCGCCTCGTCAGCCGGTGCCAGGAGAACTGGGATCGAAGGAACTTGCAGTACTGGGTGGAGGAGAAGCAAGCTTGCAATACCCAATCTTCCTGAGTGCAGCCAGTCCAGAGAGCCTGCGCAGCAACGCACGCGCACTTGCAAACTTCTTTTGCAGAACGGAGCGAGTTCCCACGAGAAAGGGACAGATCAATCTTGCCAACGTTGCTCTGACTCTATTTCAGAGGAGACAACATCACAAATTCCGCTGGGTCGGCACAGAAGGCAGCTTGGGATCCTTGGCGCAAACCTTGCAAAACGAAGCTTCACTGAGCCAGAAAATATATAAAATGACGGAAGAGGCTTCTGTGGACAAAAAGGCAGTAGTCTTGATGTTCTCGGGTCAAAGCAAGCAAAACATTCAGCTCGATGCCCGTTGGTATTACTCGTGGTTTCCGCGTTTTCGTTTCCACATGGATCAATGCCAAGCAATACTTCAGAATGTTGTGCTATCGGATGATGAAAGCCCTCCCGACATCCTTCCAGTGCTGTTCCAGCGTGAGCCAATTTCTGATGTCGTCGCTTTGCAGTGCGGGACATTTGCAGTGCAGTACGCTTGTGCAAAGACTTGGATAGATGCTGGTGTCGAGGTCGCAGCTGTGGTGGGACACAGCTTTGGTGAGTTGACGGCCATGGTCGTTGCAGGCGTTCTGAGCCTTCATGATGGCCTCAGACTTGTTGCTTCCCGAGCCGCGCTGATGAGGGACAAATGGGGGCCGGAGCGAGGGGCTATGCTAGCAATCCACACCACTGTCGATGAGGTTCAACAAATTCTAAGCGAGACAAGAGATGCGATAAACAGAAGCCAGAAGGGGCTCAATTCCACATTGGAAATTGCTTGCTTCAACGGGCCTAAGAGCCAGGTCGTGGTGGGCACGGCCACTGAGGTGGAAGCTTTGGAAGCCGTCATGGCCAAACAAGGTTCACTTTTCAAGGACATACAGCGTCAGCGAATCGCTGTCAGCCACGGCTTCCACTCAGCTTTTACTCAGGCCCTGCTTGCGGATCTTGGGCAAGTGGGCAAGTCACTCACTTTCAATAAGCCTGTTCTACATCTCGAGACATGCACTGAAAGGCCACTCGAGAATAACCTATTGGCACCTGCAAGAATCCTAGAGCATACTAGAGCACCCGTGTACTTTAGCCAAGCCGTTGCTCGTCTTGAGGATCGCTTGGGCTCTTGTATCTGGCTGGAAGCAGGAGCGAACTCTCCTATTATTTCGATGGTGAAACGAGCAGTTGTCCATGTCACGCGGCATACTTATATTCCAGTCAAGACAGCACCAGCCAGCAGCAATAATAGCAACGATAACATCAACGACATCTCATCTGCCACGACTATATTATGGCGTGAGAATGTACCTGCAACCTTTTGGGGGTTTCAAGACACCCGAAAGACGAAACTGAAACCCGTGTGGCTACCACCATACCAGTTCGCTCAGAAGAGATACTGGCTGGACTGGATCAATGCGGCAAGCCAAGAGTCCAACAAATCGCCCCAAGCCGATGGCAGTAGTGGCTTTCATGAGTTTGCACAATCTCGACTTGTGACACCGCTTGGCAGAAGGAAGGGACACTCAGAATCCTCGTCCAGCATGATGGAGTTTGCCATTGGTACTAAGACCAAGCGTTTCACAGATATTGTTTCGAGTCATGCCATTAGGGGCCATCCACTATGTCCTGCATCTATATACATGGAATGTGTGGTCATGGCCGTCCAGATGGTCAAGTCTGAAACCTCATTCCAGACCTGCAAGTTTGAAGATATTTCTTTCCAAAGCGGCTTAGGGCTTGCACAAAATCGAAACGTTTTCTTAACGATACACGAGACGGGTGGCTGTTTGGCTTGGAACTTTGCCTTTAGTAGTAGTCCTATTGTCCCCTCTGCCTCCTCTGGCCACAAGAAGCAAGAGTCAGTTTTCGACAACGAGAAAAAGAACAATGGTGGAGGAGAGCGAGCAGTACATGGCCGACCCATTCCTGCTACAAACCACGCCAAAGGCCGATTCAGTATCGTCGTGGAGCCCCCAGTCGACTTCCATTTGCTGGAGCGTATAATGCTCGACCGCATTCAGCAACTTCTCGCCGACCCTCGCGCAGAGAAGCTCAACGCGAGCCGCGCCTACTCATTGTTTTCTCGCGTTGTGGATTACGGGCTCTGTCTCCGTGGCATTTCCAGAATTGCTATATTGAGATCTCACGCAGTCGCGCAAGTTCAGCGGCCTGATACCCATTCCATCGACACCAAGGGAAGCACGGCCGTTTCGGTCGCCGACACAGTCATGTCCGATGTCTTTATCCAGGTCCTGGGGCTGCTTATCAATAGCAGCGAGGCGTGTCCCCAGGACGAGGTTTACATTGCTACTGGCATCGAAAGTGTGGTAATGCAAGAATGTAATTTTGACGCGTGTCGTGAGTGGACTGTCTACGCCATGGCATCCCCAGGCACCGTCAAGGATAATGTCGAGGTTTCGGGCGACATCTTGGTATTCACAGGGCAAGGGAAGCTTATAATGACTGGGACGGGAATACGGTTCTCAAGACATGCGATTACGAAGCTGGAGAAGATTCTTGAGCGAAATCTTGGTGATACAGGTGGGCGTGCAAGTGCGGTTATTCCAACAGACAAACAGCCTGTCTATATCCCTCTGACCCCGTCTTACTCCTCTTCTTCGGATGACGATCGTCGCGATGAGGAGAAATTCATCGATGCTAGGGTTGCAACAACGGTCAATTCCAACCCGGCTACAAGTACTCGTTCGCAATTATTGGAGCTTATCTCTAATAATTGCGGGTCGCCACTTGATACCATAGAGGACTTGGATGGCACCAGCATTGAGGCTTTTGGGGTGGACTCATTATCCATGGTTGAGCTTATCTCCTCGCTCGAAGAGTCCTTTGGAGTGTCCCTTGGAGAGGATGAGTTCAACCTGAGCTCAACAGTGACAGATGTCCTGATGCATCTGGAGGCTGGCTTCAAGCGTCAATAAGATTAGTAACCGATCCAGTCTTTTTGAGAGTCATAAAATTCCCTTGATGGTGGCTACGAGAGGCGTATATCATCAAGGGTGTGTGTTTTCCAACTAGGCTTCCACATTCGTCGAATACTACAGTATGCATTGAAGATATTATGAGACGACATGTAAATTCAGCACGATTCCCATGGCTGAGTGACCAGAATCTTTGTCTTCAACTATCTATAGTTCATCTATCAAATTTGCGTCACCTTTGAGGGAGATAGAATTGTAAAATCCGAACAAGTTCTTTGGATCCCACTCTCTTTTCAGAACGGAGAGTTTCTCGAGGTTTTCCTGCCCGTACCAAGCAGCTGGGCCCTCGTCTCCGTGAGCGAAATTCACATACACTGCCGGCTTTTGAAAACCGCTGACTGCCGTCAACAGACTCCGTGCTTCATCAAGGAACTTGTCTACTTGAGAATCCTGAGTAACGTCTTCGAACTCACATTCCAATTGGCTATGAATTTGTTTTTTTAGCAAGAATCTCATATTCAAAAGACTACAAGATGCAAATCTGAGCACATACATATGCATAGAAATGTCTCGATGAGGATACGAGCTCTCATCCGTTTCGGCAGCCTCAAGAACCCTGTCATTGGCAAATCGATGGATCATCATGGCCGTTTGCACATTTGGATTTGTCTTCGTAAACTTCTGTAGATGATCCAAGAATTTCACCAGCGTCGCAGGATCAGTCCGTCTGGCGCCTACACTTCGCATATTGACATGCTGGTTTCGACCACAGGCCTTAGTGTCGGGGATGCCAAAATACGAGGTGGCAAAAACATCAGACCAGTGGACGTTGAGCACTTCGTGTCGGAGTGGCATAAGATCAGACAGAGGCTCCAAATACTGTGCGGCGATGCCCGGCGGTCCCAAAAAGTTGGCATTGATAACCAGCGCCAGCTGCTCTGTTCCCGGAATGAAGAGAGAGCCGATGTTTAATGCCAGCTCCGCCGGCATTTTGTTCTCACCATCTAGAGAAGCGAGATATCCATACACGTCGAGAGCTTTATCCCCGGTGAACATATAATTTGCGTTAGTCACATTCCCGTTGTTGATGGTTGGCGGCACCTTGAAGGTTGCGGAGGTGACAACTCCAAAATTGAAGCCAGCACCGCGGAGGGCCCAAAAGAGACCTGTGTGTTGTGAGCGCGACGCCGTAATAACTTCTCCCGAGGCTGTAACCAGCGTAACCTCCACAAGAAGGTCTATCAGCAGTCCACTATAGCCTTGACTGGAGCTGACTCCCGCTCCTAGTGTTGCACCTACAACACCAACACAAGGAGCGGTTCCAAGAGGAAATTGTGCCCCCGCCTCCATCAGGGGCGCGACGAGTTGCGAGAACTTAGTCGAGCCTCCAACCATCAAGAGACCCGTCTCGGCATCAAAGTTAACCGTGTTAAACTTGGCAAGGTCGAGCTGTATTCCATTTCGAACGTCGGCCATCTGAATAGAGACACCATGCCCTCCGCCACTAGTTAGGAAGGGAATGTCAGAAGCAGAAGCGATTTTTACCTATGACTAAATGGCTTAGCACGCATTCATACTAAGAACTATTAATATTGGACAAGCCTTCCATACAATATTTTGCACATCTTGAATGGTAGCAGGTTGAATCGCTCCAAGATAAGAGGGGGCCGAATGTGTCGTCCACCGTTGTGTAACGTGTGCTGCGTAATCTTGGTCTGTGATCAGATAGATATTTGCATCAGCCGAGAGGCTCGGACCGAAGAGGTGTGATATGTTGGGGACGAGTGCTGCATGGGCGGCAGCCAGAATGAAGATAATGGTGTGGAGTTTCATAATAAAGGGATGTCTTGATAGTAAGATTATTGTTCGTGCTCTAGTGTCTCATTCTATATTGTCTTTACTTGCCATCGCACGCTGAGTTAAAATAATACACAACAAAACACAAGTATCACCTGCAACATAAGGTTAGTCTCCCCTTGTGTGGTAATAGCCAACTCAATAACTTGATAATGTACAGTCAGTCCGTAATGATGCTCCGGAGTGTGTCTGCTTACTTGTTCCAGCCACAGCAAAGCAAAATTGCTTAAAGCCGGTATACAATGACATAAAGCCGAGTGATTGTGCTGCGGGGAGACCCCGCCGGAAAGTCCGGTTGCATATCAATATATAAATCGGCGATTTTCGATGGCTTTGTATTCTAACATAGCTTCACTACGAGCAACAAGGAGAAAAGAATCAGCAATAATTGTTAACCCTTCATTGCATCACAACTACTCGAGTCCTTCCCAACGCGCACCATAACCGTCATCATGTCTCCTCAGAATCAAGCAGCTTTTCTTTCTGCAGCGCAGGCTAATCCTCTTGGCGTTGGCTCTGTCGATTACCCAACCGTCGGCGATGGCGAGATTATAGTAAAGGTCGCCGTTGCAGCCATCAACCCTATGGACTGGTATGTCCAATTGATGGGTGCAAATTTGTTCCCCTGGCTCAAGTACCCTTACACTCCCGGCAGTGACGTGGCCGGCGAAGTTGTGGAGGTTGGACCTGGCGTTACTCGATTCAAAAAGGGTGACCGTATCGTTAGTCTCGCCGCTGGCTTCGATTCTCGCAATGGCGGCTTTCAAACCTACGCTGCCCTCTTGGCTGGACTGTCCTCGCCTATTCCAGACGACCTGGACTATGCCGACGCTGCGGTGCTTCCCTTGGGCCTGGCTACCGCCGCCGCCGGGCTCTTTCAAAAGGATCATCTTGCACTAGACTACCCCAAGGTTGGCGGCGCCACGGCCAATGGCAAAACAGTGCTTATCTGGGCGGGATCCTCGAGTGTCGGCTCCAATGCCATACAGTTGGCGGTCGCAGCAGGCTACGAGGTCATTACGACTGCTTCGCCCAAGAACTTTGATTACTGCAAGAAGCTAGGTGCCGCGCACGTCTTTGACTACAAGAGCGACACTCTTACAGAAGATCTGCTCAGGGCCTTCAAGGGCAAGACGTCCGCTGGTGGATTTGCCATCCAGAGGGGATGTGAGAAGGTTATTTTTGAGGTCATCAGCAAGACTGAGGGCAATAAGTTTGTCACATGTGCTATGCCGGTGCCTGAAGACAAGCCAGAGGGTATTGGCGCGAAGTTCATCTTTTCCTCAACCATCAAGGACAACGAGGTCGGTCCCCTGATATTCGAAGAATATCTGCCTGTAGCTTTGGCCAAGAAGGCACATCAAATCGCTCCTCCACCGCGAATCATTGGTCATGGGCTGGACAAGATACAGGAGGGTTACAATCTGGGCAAGAGTGGTGCTACATCTGCCCAGAAGCTTGTGGTTATACTTTAGTGGAGTAGGGCTGGTCAGAAAGATATGTTTGTATTCGTCGTTGAAATAAAATGGAATGAGTTCCAACTACATACATGTATTTAATGTGTGTGCAGTTCATTAGTGGTTCAAGTCCATCTTTACCGTCTGGCAAAAGCTAAATCATGCTTGTCACAAGGTGTCGCTTCTCATTTTATGGAAAATAATTAGAATATGAGCTTGACAGAAACATACAAGTACTACTTATGAGGGCGTCTACAAACGACTTAATCTGACACTGGACTCTTCAAGTCATACACTCCTCTTCCTCTGTGCAAAATCCATTCAAAAAGCCTGGACGGTAGAAGCCACGAGGCATATTTGGCTGTCCCAGCAACGCCCCCGTGCCAGATTTGCCCGGTTTTCCCAGCGACAACATCTTCAACGATCTTGTAGGCCGTCGATTCAGCCGTCTCATTATCTACCTGAAGCTCTCCTCGACTTTGTTTTCCTATAATGTCTCTGATTTCTTGATAGAGTGACTCTTTAGGAAGACTGAAACTGGACGTCTGCGTGTGAGCATAGAACTCTGTGGCCACTTCTCCCACCATAGCCGTCACCACTCGGACACCGAAGGGCTTCATCTCTATACGAAGTGTTTCAGACAAGAAGGTCAAAGAGGCCTTGGAGCTATTATAGACACCTTTTGTAGTCAAAACGAGATAGATCAGCTTATATGCCAACTTGGAGTCCGTTTGCAAGGTTGACCCAATCTGACAGCAAAAAGGGGATAAAATACCTTGCCACGCCATCCGCACAGCCCCCGCCAAAGACGAAATGTTCAATATTGTCCCTTTTGCGTCGATAAGTAGCGGCGAAAACTTCTGCGTTACGGCCAACATGCCCCAAACATTGATTTCGAAGAGCCTCTTGCTCTCCTCGATCGATGTGTCCAGTAACGGCATGACATAGCCGATTCCAGCATTGTTGACTAGGACGTTGAGGCCGCGACCAGCGGTCGCGGCCTCGACGTGAGTAAAACAGTCATTAATACTCTCTTGCGAGGTAACGTCGAGTGAGAGAATCCGGATGTTATTTCGGTCGCTGTGGGATAAAAGGTCCCTTGCTTTAGATGGGTCGCGTGCAGTGGCGAAGACAAAGTAGCCTTTGTTCACGAAGGCTTCAGCCAGTGCATAGCCCAGGCCGCCTTTGCTGCACCCTGTGATGAGCACAAAGTTCTTATATGCTACATTATTCGCCATGGGTGTATTAGTAGAAAAGTAGGTTTTATGGAGAATAAAAATCAAAGTACTATTACTACGTATGAAACGTGGTTCATTTGCCTTTAAAACTCTTGTGGGAGGGTCCTTTAATTAGTGTAAGCATGTCCAGACAGAAACTCCGGGACCCGTGACTGTTCCTTTCGCCCAATTTCCTTACATATCAGCGCAAATTTGAATCCATGTCTTCTTGATAATAGTTTCTATTAGTCTCACAAAGGTCACTGGAGGATTTCTGCAGACCAGGGGTCTAAAAATAAAGCCATCTGCGAGAAAGCCATAGCGTTATCTGTCATATTCACCTCCTGACCTGCGTCGATATCTCCATAACGCCTGTCCAGCGCATCAATTCTTGCCATCTCGACCTGCCAGGCCATCTTAAGGTCCGTCAAAATAGTGATCCCCTTGACATAGGCATCCTCCTCCCCAAAGTCAGGGCTCACAATCGCAGGTGCGGCCTTGAGCTTCTCGAACAAGCCAATAATTCTGTCACAAGTAGGCACGAGATCAATCACGCCGCGCGCCGCCCTACGGTCCCATACAGGGTCCTCAACTGTAGTGATACTGTGTAGAGTAGAGAGGACGTGCAGGAGCTGCATGTTGCTGCCAAAGGGCAGTCCCCGCCGATGGAGGTCAATGGGAATGGCGAGAAACGAGTCTACCCAGGCGCTAATGGACCCGAGACAGCGGTTATAGCCCTCAAATCGGTCTAGGTCAGGCTCGCTCCAAGGGATCGGGGCTGTTGGGGGCCTGTTGAGGACGCTTCCGTGAATGATGAGATTGGTATAATGATAGAGAAGCAGTACCATGGCTGTGAAAACATCAAGACAGCAATTAGCCAGATATTCAACCGTACTAAATCTCAGAACTCAACTGGAAATTCGGGGCGGGAAAGCTTACGATGGTCCTTTGTCGATGCAACGGCGTTGTCAACTTGTGAGGCGAGTGCTGATAAGTAGGAGACCGGGGGATCATTTCCATTCTCTGGCCACGGCGCATGATGAATTTGTTGCACGATCAACTCCATTTTTACCTGAGAAACGAGTAGAGCATCTTGCTTGACAGTTCCAGCCTGGGCTTCTGCAAGATACGAAAGGCATTCGTTGAGGTATGGCGACCATCGCAGTCCATCCGCACGTTTGGTTGTGCGTGAGATTCTAAGAATGCAGTGCAACAAGGTCAATGACAGTCATTTAATTCGTTTTTCTTGGGTAATAGTACTACTACTTACACAGATGTTAACAGAAAGACCGCTACTGCAAGCCGACGGTTTTCGATTGTTGGAGTGCTTCTCAATGTAGACGCCATGTTCCTGAACGAGTCACTAGACTTGTCTTGGGAGGATTCATTTGTTGTTCGCGCAGTATCGGGAGGCGGTCGTCGGTCAAGGCCGAGATCGCATAGCAACGTGACCAGCAACTGCGAAAATAACGACACATGAGGCTTGGAACTTGGATGAAGATGTGACCTGATTGATAAAACAGGTTAGGTCTTCTCTGTCAGTCGAAACGGCATTTATACAAGTGATGTATGGTACAGCCATCCTTTCATCTCTGTCTTACCAGGCCAAGAATGTAAGCAATCCGAAGAGCATATCTGTGCTCTTCTCTCTGTTCACTACGACACGGTGTATGATGATTCTTTTTGCTTGTTGGGCCAAGGATGTTCGCAGGCGTGGAGATGCAGACATGGCAGTCACAATGTTAAGCCACAGAAACGGGTACATGTCTCGCATCTGTTGAGGACTGACGTGGCCTGGAATATTGACAAAAGGGAAAAACGCCTTCAATACACAATTCACGTTGAATTAGCTTCGGGAATCAATATCTCCAGTGCTCTAGATTTTGGCTAGCAGAAATGCTTACAAGTGTATCGTTCCGGAACTTGTCCAGAAGCTTTTGGCACTCCACGGGAGATGGACTATCGGTGGAAGTCCAACACGAGCTTGAAGCATCTTTCACCGTGGCCGCACGTGATTTCACACTCTTCTCATTTGACGACGGCGCTGGTGTCAAGATAGGGTCGGCAACAGTCGGTCCTGGCAGCACCTCTGGATCTGATCTTGGGGTATCTGGCTCGGCATCTGGCTCGGCATCTGGCTCGCCCTCATCATCTCTTTCATCATCATCGTATTCATCTTCCTCCTCTTCGCCATCCTTGTCCTCGTCCACGTCGTTTTCTTGTTGGTCTTTTCCAGATCCAGCGTTATGTTGCGTTCTGAGGAGGGTTACCAATTCTTCTAACCTCTTTTCAAGTCGTGCTGTCCTGGACGGAGTAGAGCGTTGTTTCGGTAAGATTCTCGAGGCTGGTGCTGTTGGTGCGCAGTGTTTCTTCAGACGGTAGCACCTATCAGACGGATGGATATTAGGACTCGGTCTTTCCGAGATGAGCATGGCTCACCCTTATTCTTACTTAGAGCGTTACCAAGGGAGGCACAGAGAGTATTGCTTTTGCGCATAGGAAGAGTGGAAACAAGAAGCTACCGCTAATTTACCTTTCGCAGCTGGGCCCATCGCCACGATAGATGCATTTGCATTTGACCTTAGCGCAGTTAGCACACGCTCTTGCTCCAATCACCACCGAAGGTTGCTGAGCTGTCTGATGAGATGATGCTGGCATCGGCCTGGTGATCTGGTGTAGCGATTTAGGATCCATCTCGCCGACGATTACATCGGGATGAGTATGCTGGTCTGGTACCACACGTGTGAGGATCTAGTCTTCTCTTGGAGTTGCGATGGCGTGAAGTGTATCGAATCGGCGGCGGCGGAGTTGGCGGCGGGATTTCAGGCGGGGGGGTCCAGCTCCCAACGCGGCCCCTTCGGGGATAAGCCGGCCGCAATTGATTATGTCATTTCCCTGTTCTCCTGCGGGGACGGCCCGCCGGACCCGGAAATCCCGTCGGCCCCGGCTGATCTGGACGTTACAAATGTCTCGAAGTGAAGTAAGCAAATTCAAGATGTATCCATGGTCATCATTTTGAGACCTACATGCCTGAGCATTACGGGCTCATTCCGTCTAGCGGCGAGACGTACAAATCCTATTGGAGGTATAACTGGAATACCTGGTCGTGGATGAAGTCTCCGAAATTTATTCTTGGCGTGTAAAAACAATTACAAGCTCAGCTAGTTCCGCATACAGAGTTTGTTTCCTCCTTCCCATGCTTCACAACGGGCATAGAACGAATCCACCGGAGCTTCTTGATTCTTCTACGTTCTCAGTGAACTAAGAGACGAGATGGAGAAAGCAGAAGACAGCAGAAAACCCTCCACCACATCCTCCACCAAAGACAATGGGGAAGCCGTGGCCGACCCTGGCCCTCCTGATGGAGGACAGTATGTTTCTGGCTTCAAATTGGGAATGCTTGTAATGGGAATCGTACTAGCCTGTTTTCTTATGCTGCTGGACACATCCGTCGTTTCAACAGTAAGCAAACCCCTCTTCCTACTTATGTTGGACCAAGCAGCTTCAGATCATGGCACTGACCGAGTTTTCAAAGGCTATTCCTAAAATCACAGATGAATTTCATTCTCTGTCTGATGTCGGCTGGTACGGAAGTGCCTACAGCCTTGGGAGCGCTGCCTTGCAGCCACTTACGGGCCGCATCTACCATGCATTTCCCCTCAAGATATCATGGTTGTGCTTTTTTGTTATTTTCGAGCTTGGGTCCGTGCTTTGCGGCGCAGCACAATCGTCGACCATGTTTATCGTCGGTCGTGCTATTGCTGGCATTGGCGCATCGGGCTTGCTCAGCGGTGCTATCAATATCATTTCGAGCTCTGTGCCCTTGGAGCGTCGACCGTCCCTGATTGGCATGATGATGGGCATTGCCAACTTGGGCACTGTTTTGGGTCCGGTGATTGGCGGTGCCTTTACCACGGGCTATACATGGCGTTGGAGTTAGTATATCAGGCGCAAAAACGTGACCTACAGTCTCATGAAACTAACAGTTGTGATTTATCTCTAGGCTTTTATATCAATTTGCCTCTTGGAGCCATCGTCGCAGTGCCTCTCCTCATCACCAAAGTTCCAGAACAATTTCACAAGGAGCCGGTGTCCAAAGTGCTGCCTCGGATCCACCATGTCCTGGATCTGGTCGGCTTCGCTCTGTTTGCGCCTTCGGTCATTATGCTTCTTTTGGCCCTGCAATACGGAGCAGGTGGCGAGCACTCTTGGCATTCTGCTACCGTGATTGGCCTCTTTTGTGGAGCAGGAGCCAGCTTCATTGTCTTCCTGGCCTGGGACCTGTATAAGAAGGACGAGGCTCTCATTCCGTTCTCGCTTGTCAGGAGACGAACAGTCTGGGCTAGCGCTCTCAACTACAGTTTTATGATGGCAACCATGTTTGGCGTTTCATACTTTTTGCCGATCTACTTCCAGGCGGTTCGTAATATGAGCGCCATCATAAGCGGCGTCAACCTCTTGCCCACCATTCTGCCGCAGCTTGTCTTTGCCATTGGTTCAGGAGTTGCAGGTGAGTCGTTGTCACCCATCCTAGTTGAAAGGTCAGATTTGCGCTTTGAATCAGTCTGACTTACAATTTCTCTATCCAGTGACCAAAATCGGTTTCATTCCTCCATTCTCATTGTTTTCCGGAATGCTTATTTCAATAGCCACTGGCTTGTTTTCGACCCTGCGGGTTGACACTTCACTCGGAAAGAGGGTTGGATTCCAGATCATCATGGGTGTAGGCCTCGGCTCGGGCCTGCAAATGGTATGTTTGGTTTATGCCCATGAAATGGCTAGCTGTAACACGTCTTCACAACAAGCTCTAAGAATGCTAACTGTTTTCGCTTTCTCTAATAGCCTATTGTCGCTGTGCAGAATTCGATGCAACAAAAAGAAATGGCCACAGCCATGGCGTTCCTCGTGTGGTCGCAGTACATGGGACCAACAGTCTTCTTAACATTATATAATGTCATATTTGACACAAGTCTCAAGTATGCGCTCGCACAGGACGCCCCCAACGTGAATGCAGCCGCCGTTGTTGCAGCTGGCGCCACAGGCTTTCGCGAGGTCGTTGACCCAGGGGACCTGCCAGGGGTTCTGCTAGCTTATGCCAGCAGTATTGACAAGGTCTTCTATCTGGCCACCTCGGCGGGTGCAGTGGCATTTATCGGAGCGTCGCTCATGGGATGGAATGACATTCGCAAGAAGCCTGTGGCGAGTGCGGCGACGGTCGCTGCGCCATCGAATCCGGGAGAGCTAGAGCCTGGGACTGAGAATGCTACAGCGTCTATAGATACCCAAAAGACCTCTCATGTTGTTTAATGAAGGCTACGGATAGAGAACGAAAAGGAGAGGCAGAGCTAAATCCGGCAAGAAGTTGGAAATCCATCACGGCTAGACCCTGTTGGATCTAGGGCGCTCCACTTGGATGTAATCCACACTATATATAGTAGTTCAGATAGTGCACAGACCGTAGCTTAACTTTTGAACCGGGCAATTCCTTCGCTCTTTATTATAGAAATTTGTTAATGTTATATGAAAATCCCTGGAAGACCTTATTTATTATATTATATGTTAGCTTTAAAACTCATATTTATAAGAGTAATCAAAAAAGCTTATTGCTTCTGAACCTTTAAAATTTAAGAGTACCTTGCTTTGTGCTCAAATCCAGATAGTTGATCTTCTACTTGATTCAATATGGAAGAGGGCGTGATAAAGAAACAATGCTCTGCCTAGCCTTTGCCATTTGTGAAGGCTCAATCTTTCTAAATTGATGCCCTTTGTGTCTCGGAAATAATGCAGTTTCTGATCTTCGCTTCCGGAGTTACATTACGGACAATACAGTCAGCAAGAAAACCTCAGCGCCGATGCTCAGCAGTCTGTCAGATTAAATGGCTTGACATCACTCCGACCAACTCGGTAAACGCATGCAAGCCATGTGAGAACAGGAAACCTAGCAGGAGGATTCACTTCTGATCAAATGCAGATTAGCCTATAGTTGTTGTCTGAGTGGCGTGTCACTAGGGCGCTTCCTCCCATTCAAATCCACCAATAATCCCGTGGGGGGTTGAAAGGGGGAATAGTGCTCGGATTCTGAGAGAAAACCGGAAAGGCATTTGTTGCCTTGCTCGTATAGATGAACATAATGTTACTAGCCAACTGGGTGGCCACGCTACCCGGCGCACTATAAAATCCTTCACCATCTCTCAAAGACTTTGACCAAAGCTGCTATCACTACCCAATGAGAATTAACACAGTCATGGCTCACAAATTTTTGACACTCTTCAGCACTTTCAATGCGACCGCAATTTTTGGGCCATATGTATCTCCAGGCACGGAAATCGCCACGTATGGCGATACTGATTTTGAGGACGTTGTAACGGCTAGGTGGTCTGCTTGGGCTGAGCCTACCTTTCAAGCAGCGATCAAACCAGCTACGGAAATCGACTTGCAAAACATTGTGGGTTCTTGTATCATGTCAATGGTAGTAATATTACCAGGGACGCAGTGGAGTTAACAACGGGCTTACTTCAGGTCACCATAGCCGCAAATCTTAGCATACCCTTCCTTGCAGTCAATACTGGCCATGGAACTGGCTTGGGTTACGGAAATGTCGCAAATGCCCTCAACATTAATTTGGGTAATTTCAACTCTGTTACAGTGGATGCGGACAACAATCTACTGATCGCTGGTGGTGGTGTAAACTTTGGCGACGTTTTCCCAGTGCTATATGACGCTGGAAAAGAACTTCGTAGGTCTTTAGTCACCTCAGCAATACGGAAAGGCTGCGTCAAAGCATAGACTAACGCGTCCAAGAAACCGGCAACTCTGAATGCGTTGGGCTTGTGGGCGCCACTATCGGTGGAGGCATAGGGGCACTTCAAGGTCTTCATGGTCTCATTCTCGACGCTCTTGTGTCCGTTCGCATAATCACTGCATCAGGATCCCTTGTAACAGCCTCAGCTACCGAAAATCCGGATTTATTCTGGGCTATTCGCGGCGCCGGAGCAAACTTTGGCATCATAACTGAGGCTACATATACCTTACATGATCAGACGAATAATGGGTACGTCAGTCTCGGCGAATTTGTTTTTCCTGGCTCCTTAAACGGCTCTCTTTGGGAGATTCTCCACACGTTCGACGATTACCTGCCGCCCAACCTTGCCTTAATCATCTCTGGTGGCTTCAATCATACTATCAACAGCGCATATGTGACAGCCGGAGTCATTTATTTTGGTCCTCTAGCCGAGGCACAGGCCTACTTTGACCAGTTTATTGCCCTGGGACCGGTGAGCCAGGTAGTACTCAATACGACAACGCTGGCGATGTACGATCTCTTGTCCGCAACAGCCTGTACGGATGGAGAGCGTCATAATGACTACACTCTTGGTTTCAATCAGACAGACGTTTTGACTTATACGGAAGTCTTCGGCACCTGGGCTGATTTTGCCGCGGCAAATCCCAACTATGCTGGTCAATTGACCTTCCAAAGATACAGCAATGAGGCTATGTTGCAGGTGCCGTCCAACGAGACATCATATCCTTGGAGAGACATCAAAACATATCTGTGAGTGGACTGTGCCCTTTATTTACTGTGACGCGGAGGCTACTTGATGTATAATGTTCAATATCCAAGGCTGATACTAGCACCAAAGTCTTCTTGACAATACCTACACGGATGCTGCATTGGACACGGCTGTCGATGATATAAGCAAGAAAATTCGTTCTACTTTAGAAGCGACGAGTGGATTTGGAAGGCTCCAGGTCTATGTCAACTATGACCATGGTGATGAAGGTGTTAAAGCAAAATATGGCTCGTCAGTCGAACGGCTTCAAGCATTGAAGGCCAAGTGGGATCCGCACAATTTATTCGGAATCCCAAACCCCGTTTAGTGACTTTATAAGGCACGCAAACAAGGCTAACAAATACCATCGATCTTCATCGCTTCTTTAGTTTAGTTCTCATCTTTCGGTAGAGTTCGGGCAACCACCTCTTTATCTACCTACTTTAGATGCTCGAAGATCTTTGTTGCTCATCCTCAGGGTGCATTTTGATCTGAAGATCATGGAATATTTCCTTATGCACTATATCATCATGTTGAATATAACATAGATTATTTTGACTTTGCATCACCGGATGTTGGACTTTTAGAGTCTAAATACAATTTTCCGTTCCTATCACATCGTAAAAAATTGCTGCAAAAAGAGTTTCATCCATGTGCTCCTGATTTATAGCCTCAGATGCGCTTAAAATGCAATGCTATGCTTGGCACGAAGTGATTCACCACGAAGATACAAATATAGCATAGCCGGCGTCAACAAGACAGCAACGAGTGCCAACACAGAGTTTCCCCACCCCCAGCCAATGGCCGCAAATAAGTCAGCACCAATCAGAGGCAGCAGTGTTCCACCTAGGCTTCTCAGGACGGTATTTGCCGCTATTGCACTGGCGGCATAGGCACCGAAGCAGTCAATGAGGTATCCGGTGACTGTAGACATAAACAGAACATTGCCTGCTCCAATCAGTGCCGAGCCCGTAATGGCAAGCATCCAGTGCACCCCGGTGGCCGCGCTCCAGCCATACCACAGAAGACCAACAAAGATCAAAGGAAGCGCTCCCAGAATTGGAATTATGCGATTCTCGGGGCGGTTCTGTTTAGCTGCCACAGCTGGCTGTCTGCGGACGAGGCGGTCGGACGTGAGGGTGAAGATCAACAGTCCGACTAAGTTACCTATGCCGTACCCCAAAAGTGCAATTCCGACAGCTTTGGGTGAAAATCCGTAGATGGAATGAAACATGATGGGTGCCGTTGTAAGGAGAAGAAACACGACACCATTCAAATAAGCCGATGCCAGCGAAAGGACCAAGGTAAGGGGTGAATAGATGGTTATCTTAGCCGGGCGAACAATGGCCCGGACTAGGATTTCATAACCAGTTGAGTCATCGTCGAGCTTGGAGCGTAGGTTGATGTTTCCTGTTTGCTGACGGAGTTTGTTTGTTCTGTGTTGAAGAATCCTTGCTGCATATGTCTCTCTCATCAAGAGAATCTGGAGCAGAGTCATGGCTGAGTACTACAAGTCAAGTTGTTAGTCCTGTGTGTATTGTATCCATGAACACTGCAATGTAAACACTGCGCGATATGAGGGAAGAGTTGTATCAAGCCAAGCGTAAAGAAGTGACGCACTATGATAGCCAAAGTCCAAAAGATCCATCTCCATCCTAACATGTCCGTTATGAACCCGCCAAGTAAAGGTCCTACAGATGGTCCGAGAATGGGCCCAAACATGTACAAAGACAAAGCGAGCCCACGTTTCTGTATAGGAACTATATCTGAGATAGTCCCTCCCCCAATTGTCAAAGGCGTCGAGCCCACAGCACCGCAGAGGAAGCGCAGGAGTACGAGCACCCTCAATGTGGGTGCTAGGGCGCAACCGACGGTGAAGAAAACATAAAGAATATTGCTCCATGTGTAAATGACGAGCCGACCGTGTACTTCAGACAAGGGAGCCACAATGAGTGGTCCCAGAGCCCATCCGAGCACGTATATAGATATGCTGAGAGATGCAAGGACTCTGTCCGTGGATCCAAAATCTTGCAGCACATTCTGCAGGGCTGGAGCGAACATGGTCATTCCGAGAGGTCTAAGGTCTCGGGTCAGATACATGTAATGGCATCGTCCCTCCCGCTAGAGCTTTGCTTACATCAGGAAGGTCAGGATCGAAATGAGAGCAATATGTCCCCACGTTTTCTCTTTTGGCCAGTTTATAGGATTCTCTGCATCATCGGGTCCTACCCAGAAAACGACATTGGTATCGTCATCACCAGACCCCTCAGCCTCCAGAAGACTAGTCCTCTCGTTGCTCATGATGACTCAAAGGGTTGGAATGGCTTGTGTCGATGACTTCGAGTAAAGTTTCAAGTATAGGAATATAACAGGCAATTTGTTCTTTTTGCGTAATGCTTATTCGGAGTACAATTCATTCATATATATATTGATAGACCTCGATACCTCATAGATTGACGGACTCATAAGCCGGTTCTGGGCGGACTTTTCAATGGAGCCTCTTTGGCGCTCCTAACTTGACGATATGAAGGGAGCCGGGGTGGGGAGCTCGAATCCTTCATTCCATCACGGGTTAGTCTAGAAGAATTTCCTACGGAATTTCCGGCTCCGGATGGAGTAGCAAATATCTTACAAGGCTTAATTAGTTTCACGCTGAGCCTTATAAACTGTTAGGCCTACTCCCGCGGCCGGGCCAAGGAGAATGATACAAAACTTTGGGCTAAGCCGTACGTTTCATTGATATAATGAAAATCGCGGGCGATTTCAGATCTACTCGGTTAAAGTTTAGCAGGTAAAGCCATCGGCAGTTCGCCGTTACAAGGCCTGGACATCGCTAGGCTGCCGTTGCAAGGCCTGCCACCAGGCTTGGTAGTAAACGACCCGGCGTATAAGTACGTGCGTGGATGGGAATCCCTTTAGAGTTTAGAAGGGAAGAGGCAGAAGCCCTGGGGGAGGGCCCACTTGCATACGTCGGCGGAGTCAGCCAAGTTGACTCAGCGTGCGCCCTGTGGCCTATGCAACATCAATATAGTACCTACTATGCGCTAGCCGTATAGTAAGCAAAATTAATAAAAGCTAACGCAATTTTTGCCGGTACATTTAAATGCGAGGCTAAAAAGTATTATAACGTTAGGACTAGTATACTTAACTCATAATTATGGTTGGAACAATACTAATTCATCAACTGAGGACCATGTCAAATAGAAACACAACACAGATGTTGTGCCAGGGTGAGAAGAGCATTTTTTGGTACTCATGGTGTAGTGGTAATTCTGACAGATCCACTCCCGGACGTAGGAAGCCAATGGCGACAGCCGAACCTCAGGGTACCTTTGCTAGTTGTTATCACGCTATTCGCAATCGCGCAAATCAAATGTCGATATATTTATGCAGCTCAGGCCTGCTCTGCTCACTGCAGTTCAAAGCGCGGCTGCAGGAATAAGCGAGGTCGTGATAAAATACCAGGAGCAGGAAGATACGTATAGGAACATCAGAGGTTGACGCCAAAAGGGTCCGTTTCACTCACATGACGAGTTTGGCTGACATGGGGGTTGTCTGGCATGGGTTTGGTTGACAGGACAAAGTTCAATGGCAGGGGGTGTTCAAGAAAAAGCCTGTAATTAGCTAGAAAAGTCAGTGGTCTACTTTTACGTTATTGAAGGCAAAGGTATAGTATAGTTAGTGGCCAAATTCCTCACGTTCTGACATATGTATAGCAATTCAAAAGACGCCTAGTTCGATTACACAACTCCGTGAGCTCCGACGTTATTTGCATTCTTTTTTTCTATTCCCTGTCAGCCAAGCCCGTCATGTCAGCCCAATTCGTGATGTCAGCCAGACTTGTCATGTCAGTCCAACATGATAGGTTCAGTCACATACTAGAGTTTCAGAGACCTCGCATGTGCATGAAAACGCCTGATAATTCTCTCAAGCGATTCCCGGTACTGATCTCAAACCACCAGTTGTCAGATTCGGAGGTATCAGCCCATTACGAAATTCAGGATGAGCTATTGTCTGACCTGGCTTGATTCCTCCGCTGCATGTCGAGGAAATTGTGAGGGGAAGATAAGAAGTAGCTAATTAGCCAATATATATTGACTCTTTTCTGCCAATTTTAAACTTTCATGGTGGTATTGGGGCGTGTGCGTACGTCCAGAGCCTTTTAGCAATGGCAAGCTCGAATATCACTGCCAACAAAGCTATTGCAAAGCACAGTCGCCAGGCTCCGGGCCCGGCATGTCAGCAATGTAGGCAGCGGAAGTTCCGGTGCGATCGATCAAGACCTTGCTCGGGTTGTGTCGATTCGGGCTTCACTTGCGACTATGAAACCAATCCGATAGAGAGGGGTCCTAAGAAGGGGCATCTCAAAGCTATGCGGTCACGAATAGGTAATGCAACCTGTTGACATCATTATACTTTCATTTCGTGTACAATTTCGCGACCCGAAAATTTGCGTGAACCAATGCGCCTCACTGACTCTTTGTAGCGGCTCTAGAGCGGCGCCTGGACAAGGAAAAGCAATCAAATAGCCCGCAACCGGATCCGAGTAACCAAGCACCTCAAGTTGACTCAGATGAAAGTGTCGGAGAGGAGGACTGGGACTCGGTCATCACTGTTACTGCTCCGCCACCCTCGCTGCTTACTAGTCATCCAAACAATGCGCTTGAGGCTCCAGCTATAGCACATTGTCCTCAGTCTGTCTCAGGACCAGAGAAATCAGTATCTGATTTCCATATATCAGACGTCGACGCCATATTGGAACTCCATCTAACGGGTCCCCCAATTACTGGTCCTGGCCATTGGCTATCAAGCAATGACCCTGATCCTAGTAGTAATTTGATACTACCTCTACTGGTACGAGCAGACCTGTATGTGATGGCTATTGTTACAAGTGAAGCGTCCTATCATGAGTATGACTGACCAACCCTTTGGCTGCCAGAGACGGACTGTATTTTGACCGCATACATTTATTTATGCCAGCCATACAAAGAAAGCAGTATTATCGTCGTTCGAGAGCTGGACCTGGAACCTCTGAATCCCACAGCTGTCTCCAATATTGCATGTGGACGTTGGCAGCAGCTGTCTCATCGCAATTTCACCATCTTCGGGATGCTCTCTATCATCAGGCCATAAAAATGCTCGGCCAGACACACAATCCGAGCATTTCTGTCCAGAACGCAACGGCAGACGAAACCACTTCACAGCTGGAACTTGTCCAGGCGTGGATTCTTATTTCCATTTACGAGTTCACACAAGTCACCTTTAAGAAGGCATGGAGCAGCGCGGGCCAGGCAATCCGTCTCGTCCAGCTTTTGCGTCTGAGCAACGTCGACGCCCAGTGGCCCCATGTAGATGCCAATGCCACATCTGAGTCTGATGCTTTTGTGCTGCTAGAGGAGCAGAGACGCACCTTTTGGATGGCCTTTTGCCTCGACCGGCTCTCGAGCATTCTCGAGGAACTGCCACTGACATTGGGCGAGCGATCCATCTGCACGCGCCTTCCATGTCCCGAGCAGGCCTTTCAGAGTGGGACGCCCGTGAGTATGCCGTTTCTCTCGCAAGCACTTGTTGCCGAGTCAGTGGACTTGGAAAAGCCGAAATTATTTTCATCTCCAGAGCTCGCTTCGCCATTTGTTGAATCCATTCTGTTCACCGCTCTATGGGGCCGTGTATTTGATCACCAGCAACAATGCGCTGCCGAAGTGGTTCATGGTGCCTTGTCGTCCAACAACTTCCGTGAGCGGCAGTTACAGCTGGAAGCTCTGCTCTCAAGCAGGATGGCGCAATTCCAGCATACCTTCTCCACGCCAGCAGTCGAAGTGGACCAGATGCTCTTGTTCACCAGTATGATTGCGCAAATGACCACCATGGCGTTGTGCAAAGCGGCAGAGATGGCGCCCCAGGATGCCACGGAGTACTCGGATATTCTACTTTCAGGATACCAGTGGAGGGCTCCAGCAGCAGCCAAAGAAATCGCTCATTTAATTGAGCTTTTGGAGGGGTTTAATTTGTTCAAGGTAGGCTAGATTAATCAACTTCTGACCCTTCTTTTACACAAGACTGACTATTCCGCCATTCCACTAGATTCATCCCTTTACTCCCGTGCCTCTCTACCTAAGCCGAAAACTAATGGTGGCTCTCGAACATGATGATACGCTTAAAGATTCTTTATCAAAAATCAACGACATACTCGACAAAATTGGCAGTGTGAATAAATTATGTCAAGAGAACAAACAAAGCCGTGTAGACATGTCGCCTTCAGAAGACATTGGGTTTCCAAATTATCTAGCACCAGCAGACGCGATGGGGCCGTTGTACAGTGGAGACGTCAATATGATTGAGATTGCGAAGCTCTAAGCCATGCCTGTTATTGATAGAAAATAGGATCAATCCACATTTGATGTTCTGCTACCCCGTCAGTCCCATGGAATTGAGCAGCATTGTTTATTAGAGAAATCATCTAGGAGATCCAATGTCCCCGGCACAGCGCATTATAGTCACAGCTGACGTTGTCCGTTGAAATTTAGCTTCATGCGCACGAAGGTAGCAAGTGTAAGCAATCATTCGAGGCTCCATACTAAACTCCTTTTATGTGAACGGTTAAATAGGGCATACCATTTACGTCTTCCCTGTCCCGACAGTCTCATCCACTCCTTGAAACAGTACAAGTACTGGCTCGTAGATCTCGTTAAAAGGGCCGCCAAGCAGTGTATAAGCACTCTGGAGTTTGGAATATGGATTACAGATAGCAGTGTCGTCCGCCTCATGGGTCTTTACAACTCCGAGTCTCCGGTTCTGAGACTCCGGCCAGCATGGAGAGCTTTCTTGGACATACAATAGCCGCCAAAGCGGGCAACCAATGATATTTGACGTGGCTCTCGAATGTAACCATATTAAATATACAGGTTAAGTTAGCAGCCTCGTTCCTGTCACTGGTGTATGCTAACGTGAAAGCAAGCACGAAATTACAGCAAACTTGGATGTCTATCCCTCCAGTGACCATGATGCAGAATACTCTGCTCCTCTTTGGGTCTCAGGCACTCTCATTCAGCTCCCTATCCTTCCAAGAATTATGGACCACTTTGCAGAGCATTCCAGAAGAACAACAGTGGATCGTCGACGCCGTTTCCACCTTTCCACAGTGCTGGGCCGATTTTGTCGGCGCATTTCCCAAGTACGATGTCCTAGGCAGCCAAACCAGCGATTTGCTGCGGGACTTACACAGCTGGTTTCAGACTGGCTCTATGGCCGGTGCGGCTATGATACCAGGCCCTGGGTCAACAAAAGACAATCTTCAACTTCCAAATATCGCCTTGAGCCCCTTGGTTGTCATTACTCATCTTGTTGAGTACATGAAATTAGCGGATGAACATGGTACAAATGAGGACTCGACCCCATCTAACACCACCCAGAAGGACCCACTCATACTGGGAACGCTTGGATTCTGCACAGGCTTGCTGAGCGCGTTTTCTGTAGCACTGAGCAAAGATCGCAGCGATTTGCGGAAGCATGGTTCTACGGCACTGCGTCTTGCTATGCTGATTGGGGGTGTAGTCGATGCCCAAGAGATGTTGGGTGGCTCGGCGACAGCGCTGGCGACAGCATGGAGTTCCTCCTCGGGCAACGAGCAAGAGCTACAGCGTATCTTGGACCAACCGGCATACAAGGGCTATATCTCAGTGGAATACGATGAAAATAGAGCTACGGTCACGAGCGCTTCGAAAAATGCAGATGCTCTTCAACAGGACCTTCGTGCTGTTGGTATTATTGCCTCAGAGATTGGTCTCCGCGGTCGATTTCACAACCCTTCGATGGGACCAGATGCCGAGGCCCTTATCAAGTATTGCGATGCAAATGAGGCTTGGCTGTCACTCCCCGACGCATCGCAATTGGTGCATCCTACTTGGTGCAGCACAGCCTCCGTAGCTATTGCTTCTAGGAGCAGCCAAAGTGTTGATGTGAGCGCAGCTGTAACCAGCGGCTCGCTCCATGCGCACGCCATACGCACCATTTTGGTCTACAAGTCAGAGTGGTACCGGCGGTTTGAAACAGCTTGGAGGTCTTGCGCTGATCCAGAAAACTTCCGTATCATTTCCTTTGGGCCCGAGAGAAGCGTCCCGCCGTCCTGGATGAGGAGACTGGGTCCCTCACGGGTCAAACACTTCAGTGACTTGTCATCACCGCAAACAACAGATAGGCATCAGACAAACGCACCAAGGATTTCACTGAGCCATGAAGCCCATATCCAACAGCAAATTCCTGAACGGACCGATCATGACGTTGCAGTCATTGGCATGTCGATCAAGGTTGCTGGAGCCGATGATGTAGACGAGTTCTGGGATCTACTATGCCAAGGCAATTCTCAAGTACAGGAGGTACCGCAAGATCGAGTACCTTTTAGCAATGTCTGGCGAGAGCAGGACACTTCTTCTCGCAAATGGTTTGGCAACTTCATCAACGACCACGATACCTTTGACCTCAAATTCTTCAAAAAATCGGCAAGGGAAATAGCCTCGACGGATCCGCAGCAGCGACACATGCTGCAGGTGGCCTACCAGGCAGTGGAGCAGTCCGGGTACTTTTGCTTGGATACTGTGGAAGATATGGATGAGAAGAAAAAGAGAAAAGTGGGCTGTTTCATTGGCGTGTGTAGTGCCGATTACGAAAACAACGTCGCATGCTACCAGCCCAATGCATTTACGGCGATTGGAAACTTGAAGTCGTTTATTGCAGGAAAAATCAGCCACTGGTTTGGTTGGCTTGGTCCCAGTCTCTGCATCGACTCGGCCTGTAGCTCCTCACTTGTGGCAATCCACCAAGCGTGCCAGGCCGTGCTGAGCGGCGAATGTACGTCTGCACTCGCCGGTGGAGCCAATATAATGACCAACTCCCTCTGGTTCCAGAACCTGGCTGCGGCAAGCTTCCTCAGCCCTACAGGCCAGTGCAAGCCTTTTGATAAGGATGCTGACGGGTATTGTCGGGGCGAAGGGTTCGCGGCCGTTATGCTTAAACGCAAGGCTGATGCCTTACGTGACGGCGACCAGATTCTGGGCATCATCTCCGCGACGGCTGTCTATCAAAACCAGAATTGTACGCCCGTGTTCGTTCCCAACGCCCCTTCACTCTCTGAGCTCTTCAACGACGTGGTGGACCGGGCGCGGCTTGATCCACGCCAAATTACTGTTGTCGAAGCACACGGTACCGGAACTCAAGTAGGGGATCCGGCTGAGTATGCTAGTATCAAAACGATACTAGGCGGTCAAGCAACTCGCAGGACAAGGCCGGTCTCCTTGAGCTCTGTCAAGGGGCTGGTTGGCCATACCGAGTGCGCCTCTGGCGCTGTGTCGTTGATAAAAACACTTCTCATGACACATCATAAGATAATCCCGCCCCAGGCCAGTTTTGAGACTATGAATCCGGCTATGGGGGCAGAAATCAGCGACAAGATGGAAGTTGTGACTAAGTTCAAGCCCTGGGACCCGCGACCTGACGCCAATATTCACGCGGCTTTGATCAACAACTACGGAGCATCTGGATCCAATGCCTCAGCTGTCGTGACAGCAGCGCCTCTACGTCAGAGTAATAAATCGGATGCATCAAAACTCATAGATGTCGACCTACCGATTCGTCTATTTGGTGCTGATGAGAGAGCGCTCAAGGCTTACTGTGACAGGCTTGTGCGCTTTCTGAGATCCACCACAAGCACTTTGTCCGCCGCCGACTTGGCTTTCAATATATCACGGCAGTGCAATCCCGCGCTGGACAAGTCTGTGATCCTCAACCTGCGTTCTGTGAATCAGCTCCTCCAAGACTTGTCAAACTTTGCCCAATATGGCGATCAAGCCGGGTCAAAACTTCTCTCAGCATCGCAACATCCTGCGCGGCCTGTCATTCTCTGCTTCGGCGGACAGATTAATAAGTTTGTGGGTCTAGATCGCGGCGTATACGACACCTGTCGGATCCTTAGACTCCACCTCGACAAATGCAACGAGGTCTGCAAGCGCATAATGGGGACGGAGAGTGGAACTATCTTTCCCTACATCTTTCAGAGAAGTCCCCTCGACTCTCCAGTAAAGCTCCAATCCTGTTTGTTTGCCATGCAGTATGCCTGTGCCCGCAGCTGGATCGACTCCGGTATCAAGCCAGCCGCTGTTATCGGCCACAGCTTTGGAGAGTTGGTGGCTCTCTGCGTCTCGGGTGTACTCACGCTAGACAATGCGCTCAACATGGTGATCAGCCGGGCAAGGATCATCAGTGAATCTTGGGGTACTGAAAAGGGTGCCATGATGGCCGTGGAAGGTGATCTTAACAAAGTCCAAGAGCTGCTGGTCGACACTGCAAACACGGCCACAATTGCCTGCTTCAACGGCCCACGAAGCTTTACCTTGGCTGGCACCACATCCGATATTGATAGCGTTGCGGCATCGCTCAATAAGCCCGTCTTTTCTTCAATCCGGTCCAAGAGACTCGACGTTACCCATGCTTTCCATTCCGCGCTGGTCGACAGACTGGTTCCACAGCTGGTCGAAGTTGGGCGCAGACTGACGTTCAATGAGCCCAAAATTTCCTTCGAAAGGGCTTCCAGAACCAGCAGCGGGCCAACTTCATTTCCATTAACAGCCGACTACGTTGCAGAACACATGCGTCAGCCCGTGTACTTTGACCACGCAATTCAAAGACTATCGCAACGGTATCCTGCCGGCTGTATCTTCCTCGAGGCTGGCTCCAACTCCACAGTCACTGCCATGGCCAGTAGAGCCCTGGGCTCACCCAAGGCCTCCTGTTTTCAAGCCCTCAATATTACCAGCGAAAGTGTCAACGGCCGACAAGCTCTGTCCAAGGCCACTCTAGACCTATGGAAAGAAGGCCTACGAATGATCTTCTGGCCCCATCACAGAGTACAGACGCAAGAATACGCGCCATTGCTGCTACCACCGTACCAATTCGACAAGTCGCGCCACTGGATGGCTATGAAAGCTCCGCCTAAGCTGTTGGCTGCTTCAGACGCATCCACAGCGGCAGCTTTCGACACAACTACGGCTCAGCAGCTCTTCACCTTCGTCCGGTACAAAGACACCGACGACAATGCCAGACGCATGCCACTGTTCCAAATCAACACGCAGACTGAGGTGTACAAAAGTTTTACTAGCGGCCATCTGATTGCAAGAACAGCCCCTATATGTCCTGCAACTCTCATTGTTGACATGACCATTGAGGCACTGACGAGCGTGCGACCAGAGCTGTCACCGAGACATAGTGACTGGCTCCCACAGATTCATGGTGTTAGCAACCTAGCACCCATATGCTTGAATGATTCAAGAAACGTGTCACTTGCCTTTGAAGCAATAGACCCCGAATGCACAATATGGGATTGGAAAATCTCGTCCAGCTCCGCGACCAGCACCCCTGCCGCATCCCAGACTGGAGGCACAGCCGATATGCTTCACGTCTCAGGGCGGCTCATCTTTGTCAAATCAGACAATGAAAAGGTTCAATCCGAATTCAAACGCTATCAACGCCTCTCTGGCGGCCACAGACATTGTGCCAAAATCCTCTCTGCCATTGATGAGGCCGACGACATCATTCATGGCCCTCGCAACATTTACCGTACTTTTGCGGAGGTAGTAGATTATGGACCGGCTTACCGTGGCCTACAGCGTTTAGTGGGCAAAGGCAACGAGTCTGCTGGGCGCATCGTCATGAAGTCGTCTACAGAGACGTGGCTAGATACACATCGTTCGGATTGCTTCAGCCAGGTTGGTGGAATCTTTGTGAATTGCATGACCGATTGCGATCCCAGCGATATGTACATTGCCGTTGGATTCGAAAAGTGGGCGCGTTCCGGTATAACCACGAGTGACGCTGCCAAAGAAGAAAATGTGCGCCCCGGCACCTGGGACGTGTTAGCCCAGCACGAGAGAGTCTCAGACAAGACGTACCTCAGTGATATATTCATCTTTGACTTAGATGAAGGTCGTTTAGTTGAGTTTATCCTCGGCGTCAATTATCACAAAGTTCCTAAATCGTCCATGGCAAAGACCTTAGCAAGGCTCACACCTGGGCTTTCCGTCATGCCATCATCATCAACCTCTACAACGGTCATAACAACAAGAAGCCCAGCTCAAGAACAGCCTGTAAGAATTGAGGACTCACCTACCTTGAAAATCCCCACACAAACCAGTGTATCAGAGCCCAAGACGTCTCAGACCGATGTTACAGGAATCATTCGGCTCATCCTGGCAGACATCTCTGGTCTTGAACCTGGCGAAATAGATGACGATGCTGCGTTAGCAGATATTGGCATTGACTCCCTCATGGGAATGGAACTCGGACGAGAAATGGAGGGTGCCTTCAAGACGTCACTTATGGGTGACGAGCTGAACTCGGTAGTCACTTTCCACGAGCTCGTTGCTTGCGTGTCTAGGCTGTTGAATATCGTACAGGATGGAAACGACACTGACGGCGAAGGTAGCAAAACCGCTGAAACTCGTTCAGAGTCGGCTATCACGACATCTTCACCCCTTACACCTCCCGAGATGGAGCTGGAGGAAGATGAGCTTCACCTTTCACCTGCCGCTGTTTTCGAGGCCTTTGAAGGAACAAAACGTCTAACAGATGATTTTATCGCCGAGCATGGCTGCGCAGACTACATGTTTCACATCCTCCCAAGGATGACACAGCTACCAATCGCTCTGGCAATGGAAGGCCTCGCCGAGCTGGGCTGTGACTTGAGAACAGCCAAAGTAGGCGAACAGCTCGCTCGCATCTCGCACGCTCCAAAACATGCTCGGCTTGCTGAGTGGATTTACGAGATGCTCGACAAGGAAGCCAGGCTCATCGATATATCGTCAACTACGGGTATCATCACTCGCACCGCCATTTTGGCGCCAGTCAAGCGGAGTGCTGACATACTTGGCGACCTTGTCAAGGCCTTTCCCGAACACGCTTCCGTAAACCGTCTCACATACTATGCCGGCAGCCGTCTGGCTTCTGTCCTAAGAGGAGAGCAAGACGGTATTAAATTGATTTTTGGTACGGAGGAGGGTCGTGAGCTCGTGACCGGGCTCTATGGCAATAGCTTGCTAAACAATTTGGCCAACGCACAGATGCGGGACATATTGACAAGGCTGATAACCAAACTCAAAGCAGAAAAGCCTGACCACGGTGTGTTGCGGATTATGGAGCTCGGAGCCGGCACTGGCGGCACGACAAAGGATATGGTGTCCATGTTGGCAAAGCAAAACATGCCGATCGAGTATACTTTCACAGACCTTTCAGGTTCTTTTGTGGCGGCCGCGCGCAAGAAGTTTGGCACACAATATCCATTCATGAAATTTCGCGTACACGATATTGAAAAGGAGCCGTCCCCCGAGTTGGGCCAGCACCATATCATCATCTCAAGTAACGCAATCCATGCGACGCGCAATCTGCAGACGTCTCTTCGCAACATTCGCAAGGCACTGCGACCGGACGGTATCCTCATGATGCTAGAGATGACGCAACCGGTCTACTGGGTTGATATGATTTTCGGCCTATTTGAGGGCTGGTGGCTATTTGAGGATGGACGTCGTCACGCTATTGCTGGCCCGGAAAGGTGGAAGGCCGATCTCCACGCTGTCGGCTACGGTAGGGTCGACTGGACGGACGGTTGGAGACCAGAGATCAAAATACAACGGGTGATTGTAGCACAGGCCAGTGAGCAAGCCGGCTTTGCTATTGAACCAGTGCCCATGAGGTTTGAGCCGCCATCAAAGGTTCCGGTCTCGGCTTCAAAAGCAGACGAGGACCAACTGGAGGGCTATGTGCGTCAATATGCCCAAGGGTTCGATGCGTCTGTGGCTAGAATTTCAAATCCCTCCTCGCCGCTCGGAGGGGAAGTGAACGAACTAGCTTGTGTGGCTGTGACAGGTGCAACGGGGTCTCTTGGTGCACATCTGGTCGCGCATCTGGCTGCTCTACCAAGCGTGAAGAAGGTGTTCTGCCTTAATCGCTACAGTACTACGGCCAATCACGTGGAGAGACAAGCCACGGCCTTTTCTTCGCGTGGAATCCATTTATCGACCGATCTCGAACGCAAGTTGCACGTGGTAGTGGTCGACTTGAGCAAACCAGAACTAGGGCTAGCGCCCGACATATACAGCACACTTTGCCAGCAAGTCACGCACATTGTCCACAATGCTTGGCCAATGACTGGAAACCGACCAGTATCAGCTCTGGAGACGCAGTTTGGGGTTATGAGGAATATGATCCACCTCGCAAAGGACGCTAGCAGCAACAGGAGAGCGGATCAGCGCGTTACCTTTCAGCTGGTCTCGTCTATCGCCGTCATGGGATATCACCATGAACGCTTTGCGCCCGAAGAGCGCGCTACCGCAGCTCAGCTACTCCCTAATGGGTATACATACGCCAAGTGGGTTTGTGAGCGTATGCTAGACGAAACACTCCTCCGCTACCCATCACGCTTTCGGGCGTCGTCGGTCCGTCCAGGCCAAATCACGGGAAATTCAGAGACTGGCTTCTGGAACGAGAACGAGCACTTCAGCTTCCTTGTGAAAAGCTCACAGACAATGAAACAATTACCTTTATTGCAGGGAGATGCGTGTTGGACGCCCGTTGAGCATGTTGCTGGCGTTATGGCGGACCTTTTGTTACTCGAGGAAGGGCGGGAGATGCACCCTGTTTATCATATTGATAACCCCGTCCGGCAGCCTTGGGAGAGTATTCTATGCGTGCTAGCCGAGGAGCTGGCTATTGAAAACATTGTTCCTTTCGATGACTGGGTTTATCGTGTTAGGACTTATTCCGGATCTACTTCTGATAATCCAGCTATAAGACTAGTGGACTTCCTGGAAAACAACTTCATAAGGATGAGTTGTGGCGGTATATTGCTGGAGACAACAAGGGCATACAAGGACTCACCTACCATGAGATCGATCCGCGCGGTCGATAAAGCAACAGTAAAGAGATATCTAGAGTGGTGGAAGCTGAAGGGATTTTTACATAGAACGTAGCGCGCAGGTCAATGTATATTACCGCCGCCAGGCTGTTTTAGCCCGAGATCATACAAGCAACTCGGACATTATTGAGACGTATTGGTGACAATCCTGCATCGCTCGTTTATGAGTCTCCAGTCTGCTTGATTGGTATTGGTTTCTTCAGGTAAACAGGATAGCTCTGTAATATACTAGACGGTTAAGTTTATATTTGTACTCGAGAAATGCGAAAGATGTGTTTGGAGTCCACATTCAGCTCGTGTGTGAGGCGGCTCGTCATTCAAGAGACTCGGGTGTAAGTTGTCACTCCCACTTTCGATACGTAGAACCCGCCACTCTTGTACGCGTTTTCCCTGTAGAAGTCTGTAAATGCGTTTTGGACAAGGGTCCCAGAACGATGCGGAGGATGAAGCGCAGCTATATGGCATTGGACGGCTCCGAATCCGCTGGCACCGATGATTCCAACGCGTCCATTACTCCAGGGCAGCGTCACCAGATATTCGATCAGATCGTGCCCGTCGAGACCATCCAACTTAGCAATCACATGGCTTTGTTTCCTTGCAAGGAGAAGCTACCTCTCGAATCGACGATAATGTAGGCAAAGCCTTGACGAGCCCAGAACCTGGGATCACTCGCTTCGAACGGCGTGTATTCTGAGTATGTGACACCGTTGAAGCCAAAATTGGACTCGCTGCCTGGTCTGAACCTTACCGATATCGAATGGGCTCTGCTTACCAAACCGGATGATCACCACAACGATTGGAATCTTTGTCGAGCTATTTAGAGTGGCTGGGCGGAGAACATCTCCACTGAGGCTCACGCCATCGCGCATAGAAATGTCATGATGAAACTCAGTTAACACGATATTGTCTGTGAAGTGCCGAGGGGATGGGATCAACTCGGGCCAAACAACAGAGGGACCTTTAACCGGGCAAAATGAGTCATGAGAAACAGCACTTGCAACCCAGTCTCACTTTGACCAGTGTGAGTGTGCGAACTCGATGTGCTCGATCCGGCAACACTACATGCGCTTAACAACATGATTCAACTCAGGCCAAGAATAGCTTCTCGATACCACGGCCAGAACTCATTCCTGGCCCAACTAGTAAGAACCTGAAGCCCACAGATGATCTTATACACGCCGATAGCATCGCGAGTAGAGCCAAAGATGAGTTCTTGCCAGAGAATCTTGAGTTTGACGCAAGCAAGTTCGTTAGTGAATGTGGTTTTCACATAGCGCGCATTGAAGAAGAGCTTACCGTCTTCTGATCATCTTTCGTAGTTGCCATGAATGACCAGTCGTGGCCCTTAATGATAACAGCTGGCATGAAGTCGTACAGCAGAGGTGAAATGACGGATGATCCAGCCACTTACGTCGCAGAGGCCTGGCGTTCCAGCAACAACTCCAACATCCTCCACTGCGCTGCATGCCACATAGCAATCTGCAGCTGGGCATCGGCCGATTTGCCAGCATCGGGCTTCTTGGACTCGAGGCTGACGGCGATCGGGCGCCCACACAAGGGTTCACAGTCAGTGGCGTTGATTGTCTGCTGCGAGAGAGTCTGACAGAGTGCTCGAACACGTGCTGCAGCAGCGTTGTGTTGTGTGCCAAGGTCGAATTCTGGGTCGATGTGGATGCAAAAGTCGACCTTCTTGGTAGGAGTGTCCGATGTGCGATATTGCGGAACGGTAGCAGCGCTCGTACTAGGCAAGATGAAGAGGAACATCCTTAGCGTTAATCACACTCGACCAAGTCAATACGTGTAGGCCGACTCACCACTGCGAGAATCCAACAAGGTCTTTTCTTGGACGGCCATCCTTGTAAATGGACAATTTTAGTAGCTGGTGGTAGACGGCCGAGTGCCACGCTGCCTCCTCGGCGCCTGTCCCAGACAATTCGGATGCCCAGAACAGCACTTGCTCGACATCCTGAACAGACGGTGTATGGCCAAGTGCGTCTCTGTCTGCATTTGACTCAAACACATGAGGTGGAATGAAGACCCTGTGCTTCCCATGTCGGGGCTACCGCCTGCATCTCGGCAATTCGCGATGCAGAGATAATGCCAAACCGCTGGCTAACTCGACTCATGGTCCGCAACAAAGATCGCAGTGCAGGTGACGGCTCTGGCAAGGAGGGGCGAGCAGGCGTCGAGGCAGAAAAGGGTGTCCAGAATGATCGAACTTCGATACCATCATCGCGGATTGCCAGCGTCTGAAGTCGCTTGCGTGGAGAAATTGAGCCTCCCCTACCTCTTGAACTTGTACTCCTGCTGCTGTGAACGCTTGAAGTGTTCGATGAGGAGGTTGTCGAAGTTCTTGTCGGTGAAGACTGAAGCGGTGCCGTGCGTGTATGTTGAGGTCCTCGCGGGGTAGCGTCTAAATCAGGCCAAGCCAAAGAGCTATCTGCGCCAGCTCGTCTTGCTGCAGCTGGCGAAGCATAAGCCGTGATGCCAGACACCACGGCCAGCTGCTCGCTGGTATTCGCACCGGAAGTCTCTACTCGCCGCCGCTTTTTGACTGGTATTCTAAAGCCTGACTGGGACATGTGTTCACCACAGTAGCGAAGGCCCACGATGATCGTCGGAGGGGGAGTCAATGCTGAGGTGGCGGTCCACCTTTATCTCTTCCTTTGTGTGGGCGCGTCTGTAGTCGGTGTCTCGGCGTGCGAATAGCTGTGGCAGTCGGGCAATTCGGGTAGTTTTTCGAGCCAGGCAAGAATAGTACCGAGTGTCGTGGGAATCGGACTTGTCGAAGCACTATAAAAGGACGATGGATGTTGGTTGTCGATGCAGAGGATCTTGTTTTGTCTGTCGCTGGTGTCTTGATGCTGTATTGTTTCGATGCCGGCTGCAATCAATGGATCCATGAAGACGACGGTCGGCTCTCGACCTGTGCACCGTCGAAGCGAGATTCGAGTTCGAGTTGCAGTCAAGCTCAAGTGTGTGAGCGCGTGTGGCGGGGGTAAGAAGAAAGAAAAGCATGACATTGGGTGTCGATACTTGCTGCATAAACAGCATTGTTGGCTGGGTAACGCCAACATAAGCCATCAGCGCCTATTACACAGGTAAGCACGTGCTTTGCGTTCCGTCGATAAAGCTTATCAGTTGTCTCCCATAGCCAGTCTGTACTTTATCTTATGTAAGCACTGATCGAGATTCGATTAGTCGGTCTGCCCAGGTGCTTGTACTTCAATGGCAGCAAATAGTCTAATAGAATATACCACTTCCAAGTGCACCAGATTAGGTCGCTTCCGCTAACAGGTGAAAGGCTCTGAGGTCCACGTATCATGCGAGCTGGCGAGTAATTCTCTGCTGTTGAAATAGCCATACTGCACTTCTGCATCTATGCTGTAGTAATGCGGCCCTTCAGACTTTGTCCGGACTCCAAGACAGCAGATTGATTGTGCTTGAAAGCAAAAACAAAAGAAAGGAATTTTTTACTCTGAGGTGTTGCTCAAGCTAGCCAAGCGCAGCGCACCAAAATCGTACTATGCTAATCAAGCTCTTGGTTCTCTGACAAGATGTCATTGGACAATATACTATCATAGACAGAGCCATGGTAGTATCTGGGCGGAATAGGTCTCAGGACAAGCCCCAAAATCTAAAAGAATTCGTTCCAACCGATAACTTAATTGTATAGTTGCATAAGAACTTTGGAATAGTCACAATTCTAACTTGAAATACTTTATGTTATCATACAGTATAGCCTTGGTAAAAGGCTAGGAGTATAAAACGTAATGCGAGAAGCTAAATAGTAGAAGTTACTGATCGCGCGCAAAATAAACGTGTATTACGTCCCATTCCTATGTTAATAAATTGGAAAGCGAATGACCTCAAGTAATGGTTGAGAAGATGTAAGGTGTTATTTATAGCCTTATATATAGCCGTAGGTACGGAAATTTCTCGCAGACCTGACAGTTTGACTATTAATCCGTTGACAGGCCGGCTCCTATCTGCTATAGATCGAGAGCACCATCCCAGAGCCTCATCCTCTGTGACCTAAATTCTCCTAATAAGCTTCATTATGACGCTTCGATAAGATTTTGGATGGCTTCATTCTCGTTAGTATGTTTGTTTGTTCCAGAAACCATGGCACAGAATCTTGCAGGTAGACTTACAGCTGATGATACTCCACACGGTAAGGCCCGCGTCGGTGGCCATTGCTACCGCCACCACGGGCGGGCCCCATTCTGTCTCGAACTGATACTTGGCCGTGAAGACGGCAACGGCGCCCAACATGCTTCCCCCGGTCTGTGCCATCTGATTGTAGCGCGGCTTCGTCCAACAGCCCGGGGTGCAGCCGGTCATGAGCGCCGAGCCCGCGTTGAACGAGATGGCGCCGATGGCACCCATGGCCTTGCGCTTGACCTCCTCCTCCACCACAAGCTGCCTGAAGAGGCCGGAAGGAGGGCCTCCGACGTCAATTGCGCAATCGATGCCGATGCCAATCACGGATATCGCTAAGCCTGCCGTCATACCTACGATTTGTCCCTATTTTTGCACAATCATGAATTAGTACAGGGCTTCTAATGCTATAAGAACAAATGCAAGCCAGATTATAGAGCGTACCGTGTTTGGAGTATCGCGTTCGTCTTTCGCCTTGGTCTTGAGCAGGTACTGAACGCCATCCGACACCATACAAGCAACGGCCACCACAGCCGCGCTCACCTTGATGGCAATCATTGGGGAGGACATGGCTTCGGAGCCAGCACCGTCGCCGCCGGGATGCAGTCCATAGGCCCGCATATCGTGCCCATTATCTGCGTAGACATCAAGATCCAGCCCTTCAGACAGCGGGACGTTGGACTTGTACACGTCCATATTCTGTCCGCTTTGAGCATACAAGTCCAGCTTCTTGTCCCGGGCGGCAGCAGCGGCCTTGTTCTTCTTGATGGCCTTGCTTTGGGCTACTAGTTCGCTGACCTGGATGCCCGCGGTGAGGAACTTGAAGGCCGCGCCTACGAGTGTGATCCAATCACCGACAAAATCTCCGCCCTAAAGAACTTATATCAGCCTGTTAATTCTGGAATGGTATTGATGAATCATGGGGGTTCGAGGAAGACTTGCCAGATCAGAGGCAGCATTATTCTTTTCTTCCTCTTCCTTGGAGTTCGTTGTCTCTGAATTTCCCGTATAATCCACCTGAACCATCATGACAATCGGATTGGTGTGTTCCGGCAGAGACGGGCCGGGGTACATTGCCGCGAGGGCGTCCTGGTTGGTCTGGTCCTTATAACGCTCGTACAGAGGCTCCATCTTGAAGTACGGCCAGGCCTGTGGAAGTTTTGTGCCAAACAACTTGTCCTTTTTCTCATTGGGGACCGCGTAGGTAATAAAGTCAACCATGGCGGCGGCTGCGTATGTGGCAAAGTTGAGGAGCGTAAACTCCTGGCCTGTCCAGTCCTGCCACACATCCGTGAGCCCAGGAATATTCCAAGTCGTCGTCAGTAGCTCGGGGATGGTCTTGACCACGCGGATGATAGTATCAAAGAGGCAGAGCAGCACGTCTCGCGTGGCTTTGAACAGGGTTTTGAAGGACTTCTTGGCAGCCTGGAGCATGATGCTGAACAGTTTCTTGGGGTCGCGTAGGACGTCTGCAGCGGTGGTTGCGATCAGGCTGACAAACTCTACCAACGTATCGATAATTATCTCGAGGAGATCCGAGACACCTAGGCCCACTGCTGCGGCCAAGGGTATGATACTGGGGAGCTTGAGATCGGGAATGGCCTCCTCCAGACCCTCGACGACGCCCTCCAGGATCCACTGCAGAGGATTGAATTTGAAAATGAGCTTGACAATGGGCGAGTGGATGATCTTGCGGACGAAGCGCTCCACCCCTGTCTCCTTTGTTGGCTCATCTGGCGCCGTGGCCTTGTCGATGCTGCCAAAGAGCGTCTCTTCCATATCATCAAATAGGTCCACTATGCTGGTGCGGTTGGTTACGAGAAAGTTGTCAAGAACCGTGAGCGACCCTAATGTCACCTCTCGAAGTCTCTATAAAAATCACACATTCTATTAGCTTTCCTTTCTCATATTCACCAACAAGTACCATGAGAAAGAAGAAAAAGAAGTAGGAAGAAATTTGAGGTAAGTCACATACGTCTTGGATCTGGGGGATGTATTTGCCCAGGTTGAGACCCAGTAGGTCCATCAGGCTAAACGGCAAGAACTGGTCAAGAACGGACACGAATGATCGGACGAGCCCAACCGTGGTCCTCACTACGATGCTCAAGACCTTGCTCCCTACCTGGAGGACAACTCGAAGGATCTTGGCACCAACATAGACGACGCACTTGACCAAGGTCTTGACGACGCTCTTGAGAAACTCAAGCACCTCACCAACACACTCGATCGTGACATCGACAGCCTTGTCGAGCCACGATTTATCGCCCTGATGCTGCTGGCTGGATGCTATCAGTGCCGAAGCTGAACTGTCTTCCCACTTGACCAAAGTCTGGTCTGAGCTGAATGAGGCGGCGACATGATCGCTGGTCTTTTCCTCAGAATTATGGCGCTCTAAATTCTGCTTCAAGTCACCGAACTGAGATAGCAGACTGGCGGTAGCGTCCAGCTTGTCCTCGGGAACGTTGGCGAACAAGGGCTTGCCATTGGCGCTGACCATGCGTCCAAGGTCCTCCTTGCTGCGGATCGAAGACATGACAGCGGTGACGCGCGAGGCCATATCCACTAAGAACTTCTGGGGACGGTCGACCAGTGCGGTCAGCTCGGCTTCGATGATGGAGACTCCGAGCTGCTCCGGAGCCGTAGTGACGATCTCGAGCTGGCCGATGGCGTTGGTCTCCACCACCGTTGGGCGGGCCCGGTTGAGGCGGTACGATAGGCCGTTAATCTGGACAAACATGGGCTCGCCGCGGAGGGACACAGGATATCCGCCAGGGACGGGGCGTCCGTTGCCTTTGCTGAGCAGCGACACGGTCGCGACGTACTGCGGCTCTCTCCGAGTCACCTTGCCCAAAGCTGGACCCTGGACCTTCAGATCCGTCGACGTCCACATGGATGTCTGCGAGTCGCGCGCAAGGTGCAGAATCTGGTTGTCCTTGGTGGATGTGTAGATGAACTCCATAGAGTCTTGCTGGATATTGTAGTGGCAAGCGATCTGCGCCACATCGCTTCGGATTGGCAGGCCGGAGCACTTGAAAGTGGGAATTCCTTGCTTGAGCGGGTCGCGGTCACCCTCGATCAGGTAGAGCTTGTCGTCTTCAGAGACGGCCAGGATGGAGAGGACGTAGCGTCGAGGGTTAGCGAGCTTGGTCTCCTTGCAGACAACCTGACGGAACTCGATATCTGGCAGGATGATGCTGCCGTCCGCATCTAGACACGGTAGGGTCAGCTCTTGGAAGCGGTAGAATACAATACCCTTGCCAGCGAGAAGAACATCATGGGAGCTGGAGATATCTGTAGTTAGCCCAAGAATCATATGCTACGGTGGATATAGGGATATACGGGGATTGAACTGACCCCCATGTGTTGTACGAGGTGTACATGGCCGAAAGCTTGCCGAGCTTATCAATGTGAGGAGAATGCAGTCCGCGAGCCTCGGCTCGATTGGGACTCAGTTTCAGCAAGTTGCAGCGCCGAATCACGTCCGTGTCACGTCCTGGGGCGTCGTGCAGGATTGCCACGCCGGCCTCCTTGACGGCGTCTCTGGCTACGCCGCCAAACACCATGGGCTGCATATCAACGATGGAAAGGGACTCGGCCCCGAACGAGATGACGGTCCAGGGTGCGGTTGCCGCTGGCTTGGGGTCCACGGCATAGACAGAAGCAACATAGTTGCCAGCGGTCTTTGATGCCGCAAAGATGGTGAAGGGTGGGTCTTCTGTCGCATTCGGGTTGACACTACACATGAGCTTGGTGATGACACGGGACCCTTGATTATTCGCGATGGCATGCCATTCGAACTCTATTTGTCGGTTAGAAAGACTCGTATACAGACAGGGCCAGTCAGTCGATCACATACCTGACGTGGAGAATCCCTTGGTTCTTCCCTCATGGTCGATCGTGGCGTTTGGTTGCTTGATTGTAGCCCAGAACACCTGGTGAATCTCGTCAGGTGATCCAGTCGTGACAAATCTGAAAGAGACGGCAAAGTGCAGCTCTCCTTTCAATTCAAGCACATCGAATGCCGTGACGACGACATCAGAAGGAAGACTCTCGATCTGCGGTGTGATGTCGAGCAACTGCCACGCATGGGCAGCTCCGTCTACGTGGAAAACACAGTACAGGCGCTACAAACCATTGTCAGTAGTCAAAACGATCAAGATGATGACTGAGACTTACACCGTCGGAGCCAATGGAGAAGATCATGGCCTGTCCACTTGCATCATGGACTATGTCTAGAGGGCTGTTTTCGCCCTTGGCGGATCGGAACAGAGAAGTGCTAACGCTCATCTCGACGAGCTCCGAGACGGCCTCGACAACCACTGTATCGGACGCATGTTTGCCAAAGACAACCTTATGTTCCCGGCCCGACGCTTCTTCGTCGATCACTGGGAACGGGACGGTGGTCTCTGTGATGAGCGGATCGCTCAGCTCTGTTGGGTTGATGGGTGCCATTGATGTGTTTGGAGAGTGTAGTCTATAGAGAGAGGTCATGACATGTTCAATCATCAATGTCCAGAAGCTTTGGGTGCCTTGGCCAGATAAATGATTGAATGGTTCTGTACAGGTTTCATGCGTCTCAGCCTTCTCTCGTCTGGCCTTGAGGCCCATGTGCTCTCATCTAGCCATAGCAAGTTAGCAAGATGGCACAGGTGACAGTCGTGAGAGAAGGAGTCTCCACCTCGGATGTGTCCAATCAAATCAAGCAGTCCTAGTAAACGTGGGCCGTGCCTTCGTCACGATGCTAGCAAATATTGTATCGAGTTCGGTTTCTTAAGGAGCCGTCCTGAATAGCATTGCCCTTTTCAGCTGTGCTGCTGCGGCTGCGGCTGCAGGACGTCCGCTAGCGGCGGTGCTGGGTTGGCCCTTGATCCTCTTGAACCCTTTTCTGGACCCTTGCTGGACCCCAAGATCTCTGTAGCTACGCCACATGAGCCCAAATAGTACTAGTTGTGTCCCAAAAGGTATGGACATGGGTGTGTTCTGCTGAGACCGGCACTCGCCGCGGCGCGCACCTGGAGGCTACCAGCCAATGAGCGCCCCCTGTCTTCAGCTGGAAGTTTCAGCAATTCAGAGACTATTCCAGAATTTTGGTGACATCGTGCATGTTTATCAGGTGTCGAGATTTCACTATGCATGTTCAAAGTTTCCCAGTCTCGCCAGTCATGATGCGCAAATCCTGTGCTGAGGCTAGACAGATCAGATCAGACGAGCTGGGTACAAGTAGCCATGGTGCTTTTCCAAGGGGCGGCCGCCCTCGAATGAATCCATTGGCGAGCCGTGGTCTATGCCATCTTTCAATAGATTGAGCATGCTTGCTGTAGTGCGCGATGGCTCCAAGTATCTCCATTCGCTAGTGATCTTTGTGTTTCCTTTTGACACGAGGAGGTTGAATAGAAAAGATTCTATCTTAAGTGCACAGAAACAGTCTTTATTATATTCTCTTTAATCTTAGATGGATGTGCTATTATGCTAGAATTGTTCATAAAGATACTTTCCTGACCACGATTCCTGAGGCGGAAGCTATACACTGTCGTAACCTACGGGTAGTTGATATACAATATATTGAAGCCCAGATGCATTCTCTATATAACCACTTTCAAGCTAAAAGGTAGTATGTATCATCTTAATATGTAGAGAGCAAAGAGCGCTTAGGATAGGTAGTCTTAGCTACCGCGAACTGCACTGGCTGTGCGAGAATTTGGATTGTCCTTGTCAAACGGCGTAATACTCGTTCTCGGCAAGCTCCATTCGAGCACAGATCATGCACTACAACCTGGCTATCCATCACAAGCTGAAATGAACAAGTCGGTCAACATAGAAGCTGAAACTACCCGAACTAGCAAGCATATCTCGACCGCTCCAGATCACGTCTGGCCAGTGCTGCCTGTCTGCGTCGAGAGTGTAAATAGCCCTGGGTCTTACAATCTCCCACCTCGTTCCGTCAACCAAATCTCATCATTCACTCACGACCGTTCTTCATATTTGCATCTACTCCGATTCTTTGACTTCTGCCTCTGCACTTTGTCCAACATGGCCCTGCGCAGCGCTGACCCCAACACCCTTAAAGGATATGACTTGGTCATTACCGTGTCTCAAGATGCCCTCAACAAGCAGTTCAAGACGCTGTATGACAAGGAAATCCCCAGCGACTTAATGCCAGATCCTGAGGATCTACAAGGTTTCGCGCAGCTGCCCCCGGCCAAGCACTACATTAACCATGATATCAAGATCCATCCCCAGACGCTCGAGGATTGGGACGACGAGGACTTCGAGGATGTGCGACCCGCTGAAAGGCCTGCTGATGGCAAGTTTTGGTTGGGCGCCTCCGAGTGGGTTGAGGGTGAGATCGAGGCCCCCTTCGTCTCCTTTGGAGAGGAGGAAGGTGATAAGCGAGCAGTTCGTGTTCACCTCAAGTTCAAGACGGGCAGGCTATACTACCAACAAAATTCCGTCACCAGAAAAGTGAACCTCGCAGGCTGCACTCTTAGTTGGCTTGTAAAGCTGACTCACACCGAAGTGAACAATGCGATGAGTGGTAAGTTCCATCTTAATCCCCTGCGCCCTTGTCAATAGGTATCATTGCCTGCTCCTAGACTCTGACCGGCATGTCGCAGATATTGTCGCGGCCTCGGCGGATCCTAGCAAACATGCTCTGGTTGCCCCGGCCGTCGCGGACAAGATCAAGGCCATTGCGGATGAGAAATACACTGTAACGGCACTATTCTGTCTCTTTCAGAGCACACGCGTCGTCAATTCATTTCAGTTCTTGAACCTCCAAGGTGTGAACGAGGCTGGCTCGAGCAAGGCCGCCATTGCCGCGTCGCTCATGTCCAGCTACTTCACCACCTTGGCAGCGCGAACGAGCGTCGCGTCCACGCCCAACAACCCGTTCGTGCTAGGGTATGGTCTGACGCAAAAGGTGGAGGGCCAGAGCGATGAGCAGAAGAAACGCGCCGAGCACGTCCCGTACTTGGTGCCCCGCGACTTTGACCTCACCGTGACCAAAGGCGATGCCGACTTCTCCAATGGAGTGCTCAACTACTGCATTGTCACGAACCGCAGCGATGGTACGGCTCCCATCGTCGTGGACAGCAAGAAGGACATCGCCGCGGGCATCTGGGACGATGGTGACACCCCGTACGCGCGGATCCGTGCCGACGGCAAGGCCAGCGGCGCCGACGGTGTCATGGCCTTTTCCCGGGGCATCTTCCGCGACCTTTGGCTCAAGGAGAACTTCCTCCCGTACTTCAAGGCCAATCTGGAAGAGCTCAAGAAGAGTCTTGTTCCGCAGGGCGACAACGTTGCGAAGGAGCCGAATTATTGGTGTCAAGAGGCCACAACGATCGGTCAAGGACAACCGAATGAAATTTCTATGAGGCAGGACTTTCGCTTTAATGATATGCCATGCCAGGAAATGGACACTCAGAAAATGTTGGAGACTGAATCATTGAGCAATTTCATGAAAATCGTGCTTAAAGTCTGCAAGACGGTGGGGATAGAAATGAAGTACGACCAGAGACGACTAACCAGTGGTAAGTTGCATGACCGGACTCATAGGATCTCTCAGTTTGGCAAATTGCTTACCTTGTCCTTGATACCCATTAGGTCTCGCGGAGGCTCAACTGGTCTACACCAGCGACGTTCAGAACAACCCCAATCTCAGCAGAGCCTCAGACCAGCGCCGCAAAATCTACTTTGACCTGCAGCTCAAGTCTCTGGTGACTATCACTCAGCAGGCTGCGGGTATTTGCAATATCAATCGTATCGCAGAGAACAGTAAGTGCTTTCACGCCGGGCGTCCCATCTAGAATTGCAAGTGTTCCATGCTGATAAGATACGACTACCTTGCAGAGGAGAGAAACCTTTTGTTCCTAAACCCCATTACCGCAGTTGTGGAACTCACAACAAACATGGACTTTTACAAGCGCATATTCTCCGAGTGGCGCGATGCGCGCCGTGCCGATATTGCCATCTCGGTCAAGGCGGGCTTTGACCTCGGCCCAGCCGAGGACTCGTGGAAGCTGGAGACAATCAAGACGGCCCCTCGCACCACGATCCCCCTGGGCCACGAGACGATGAAGCGGCAGATCTTGGGACCGACGTCCTACTCGACGCTGGAGAACATCGGATCTGTGGAGAAGCTGCGCAACCTGTCGGAACGCATGAACGAGGACGGCGTCATCATCGAGCTCTCGAATCACGCCATGTTCAAAGAGTTTGGCACGTCCAAAGGTATGGACAACTTTGCTCAGCCGGCCACCCAATGGGCCGAGGGTTTCGAGAACACGCTCGAGTCCAATATGGCGGCGCTAGCCAGCAGCCTTGCGACAAAGCTCATTCTCCCCGCTGGTAACGTCTTTGAGTTCAAGTCGCTTAACACGGACTCGCAGGGTCACGTATACACATTGATTACTTATAAGGAAGCAGCTGGCGTGGAACAGCACAATACCTCTGAGTAGACATTCCTGGGAAGAAGGATTAGTGGATACATAGGGACAAAGGTCGTCTTTGCAGCCATGCATTATGCACAAACTCGAAATGAACTCAGATCAATCTGAGAGATCGATTATGACCTTGGCTTTCTCAGCCAATACCACAACAAGGATGCTACTGCGTGAACTGCAAAATTTCCAATGACAACGTGTAGGAGCATAAGTTCTAGGTATAGGCTTTGGACAAGAGGACTGTTTCCTTCTCAAACCTGAGGAATAGCAACATTCAGTGCAATGTATAACCTGTGGTGGTCGCATCGACTTTCCGACAAAGGAGCAGAAAGCATGTGCCTCGCACCGCTTCTAGCTTCCTATACATCTCTGCTGAAATGCCACTCCATATCTAGCCCATAGGATGTTATCAGACTTGGCAAGGACATGGAGACCCCCGTCGTACTTGAGGACAGATATTATGGCTCTGGGAACGACGTCTACGCTGCAACCCTGGACGTCTATCACCTGCTTCATTATGTGAACCAATTCCGTTGTATGCTCCTCTCTTATGACTTTTTCTTTCGATGAAATCTCTCTACCTTTGGGAACACCAGGGATTGCCAACGGGCCATACTAGAAGCGTGCTGAATCCCTGGACGGAAGGGTTTCAGGGAAGTCCATATCAATCATTGCGTTGATACGCTGGTACAGGCTTTGCATTGTAGTGGAAACGTAAACCTCATCACGACGCATTGGGCGAATACCAAATTTTTTTCATTTGCTGACACGGGCGTTGATCCAGAATGCATCGACTTCAGCTCACTGACGCAATGGCACAAGAAAAACACTATGGACATAAATACATGGTTGAGTACTTGTTATGACCCAGCCTCATGCAGGTCACAGGAACAGGCCAACACAACAAGGCATGAGCTCGGAACCTCAACGGACCGACAGGATTTCTTATATAATCTCACCAAGGAATGACTAATGAGAAGGGTTAGGGTTAATCACCAAAGTTATGGTGACCGGAGTGATTGGATCACCAGAATCACGGTGATCACGGTAACGCGATTATAGGATAGATCGTAACCACCAGGAACAACGGAAGGATATAAGGATAGGAGTTTAGCACTTTAATTTAGATAGTTTCTTTATAGTCTTTAGTTGTAAATCTAAGTATTGTTCTTAAGATAAGTGAATCTCTGTAATGATCCTTGCCTGTATCCCTGATACTGGAAGTCTCTGT